>CM060698.1:147578593-147842321 GCA_030686995.1 Artemisia argyi
CGGTTTAATTTGACCCATTTTCGACCCAACCTAGCAAGTTGACCCGGTTTAAATCAACCTATTTTTCGACCGAAACGGCTCAACCGGGTCGAACCGGGTTTCAAAACATTATTTTTCGTTTATAACTTATAAACTTTTTTTATCTATAAACTATTTGTCGCTATAAAATCCCGTTGCTATGCACGGATACTCGTGTAGTTAAAAAGATGTATGATCATATTTACGTCTTGAGATTTCATTTCCTAGCTAGTTGTGTATTTACATGAAAATGTCAAGAATTACGTCTTTATATAATCGACATTTCGACAAGGTATGGTCAACTATCTATATTTATACCACATATAATAATAGGTGTATGTAGTTTACTTTATTCCTTAATTTTGGTCTTGAATTATTTTTGGAAATATAGGAAATTTAACGCATTTGGTCCCGGACCGAGACCGAATTAGCCCAAAAGCTGAGACTAAGAACCAGACTGAATATGGTCGGTTTGTCGGTCGGTCCGGTCCAATCAAGCAAAATAGTTGGTTTGTGATCCGGTCCGGACCGGACCGGACCGATCAAGAGTAAGACCAAGACCGAATTAGCTCAAAATCCGAGATCGAGAACCGGACTGAATGTGATCAGTCCGGTCCGATCTTGATCGGTCCGTCGATCGGTCCGGTTCATTCGGATGGTTTGCTCAACCCTAGTTTAGTATAGGGAACACAGCAACACAGTTTGGAAACTTAAAAACTATTTTAGGAGTTGACTTTGCTAATAATTCTTAATCCGGAACCGGAAGCACAAGCACAGCTCACACATTTTAATAGTAAAAATAGTTTCCAAAATAAACTTGCAATTCTCACGTTCAACAGCAAATAGTTTCCCAAAAAGAACTTGCAACACCTTCTTTTTTAATACGGAGTAATAAATAGTTTCAAAACAAAACTTGCAACTTTGACTAAAATTCCAAATAAACACACCGATGGTTTGAAGCACAGCTGCATGGAAACGAATCTCCTTTCACGTGTTTTATCATTTTTTGCAAAAACACACTATTTTTTTAAGGACAAAGTCACAAAACCCCACTCATGGGGTTGTGTTTATACATACTTTAATTAAAATTTTTACATTAAATGAAGTAGTATATTCCATAATTATGCATATTTTTTCATTTTAAACATGAAATGTGATGTTAAATATGGAATGTTTAGTATTCACTTAATGCAAAAATTTTAATTACGGTATGTTTAAGCACAACTTAAAGGGTTGTGGTTAACAAAACCCTTTTTTTAATAGTAAATTAAACGAGTACTCGTACATAACAACGAGATTTTATTGCGATATATAGTTATAATGATATTTTAGTTAAATATTTTGTTTGTCTAAAATATTATTATAACTATGTGCCGCAATAAAATCTTGTTGCTATGCATGGATATACCCGTCTAGTTATTTATAAACAAGTTATTCTTGTTTTCACACTTTCTATGAGCTAAATATGTTTGTAACTTCATAAATTAGATCCCCCAAAACTCTAAAGTTCGAATTTTGAATCTTATTGAATACGGAGTATGATGTTGGATGTATACAAGCAAACGGCAATGAAGTTATCTTTCATTGTTTTATGTTAAACATCTCTATCTTGTTAATACAAGTACCATAGGCAACATTTATTTCTTTTTATAGTACTAGGACCACAAAATAGAAACACCCCATTTAGTAAATGAAGATACTTTGTTCCAATTTAGCATATGTTTGTTGAGGTATGTTGTCACGTTTAGTGTTAAAGAGTTACTTGTTTCACATGCTAACATGTTATAAATGAATGTTTGATTTGTGATTAATTATCCTTTTGTTAAACAAAAAGGGTAACTTAATATAAGATCCTATTACGTTCACTTATTGTTCATGTAATTACTTGATTGTCTTTTTTACAATTGATTTTAAGTTTTAAACTGGTTAGAAGCTGATATATGAGACTAGTTTACATTGTTAAAAAGAAAATAAATTAATAAGTTCATTTTCCTAACTAGTTTTGGAAAATTTTGATACCTGTTTGACTCTTTAAACGGTATTAAACTCCAAAGCTCATGTTAAACACTATAAACCATATCATCTCCTACTTGCCAAAAATGGTCAGATACCATGAGCGAGTGTCAAGATTATGACATTTTGGATGATATCGTTTGATTGTGAGCGTGGTTTTCGTATCTAACTGAACTCCGAGTTTGTGATAGGAAAGAAATTCAATGTAACTATGTAACCTTCAAACCAAATCAATATTGATATGTATTCTTCAGTTTTCTTTATTTGTATATGTTCTTTCGATGATGCAAAAGTCGAAAATGTAACAACAAAAGTAATTGGCACTGGCCACTGGGTGCCGAAGATTGTTCAAATATGATAAACCCAAAAAAATTGATGTCACAAGCCCATTAGCCGAGTGAACTATCTGATACTCTAAAGTTCTTTTTTAAAACATTAGTGGGCTGTTTATGGGCTTTCTTCTTTAACTGGGCTGAGGATTTAGTGAAAAGTAGAGGTGGCAAATGGGTTGGGTCGGGTCGGTTTGGGTCATGGGTCAAATGGGTCATGGGTCAAATGGGTCACGCTTTAAGAATGGGTTGAATGGGTCATGGGTCAAACGGGTTAGGTCGGATTGGATCGGGTCGACTCGTTACATTTCCACTGTAATCATGCTACTATACTACAATAGTATGTTTTGTCCGCTTTTTTACGTTTTAGTATGTTTTTTACGTTTTCGTCATTTTTTTACGTTTTCGTCCGTCTTTCTATGTTTTTGTCAGATTTTTTACATTTTCGTCAATTTTTTTTTCGTTTCATCCGTTTTTTTACGTTTTCGTCTGTTTTTTTACGTTTTCGTCCGTATTTTTATGTTTTCGTCAGTTTTTTTACGTTTTCGTCAGTTTTTTCACATTTTCGTCAGTTTTTTTACGTTTTCGTCAGTTTTTTCACATTTTCGTCCGTTTTTTTACGTTTTCGTCTGTTTTTACGTATTCATCAGTTTTTTTACGTTTTCGTCAGTTTTTTTACGTTTTCGTCCGATTTGTTACGTTTTCGTCAGTTTTTTAAACGTTTTCGTCCGATTTTTTACGTTTTCGTCAGTTTTTTTACGTTTTCGTCCGGTTTTTTTACGTTTTCGTCAGTTTTTTTACGTTTTCATCCATTTTTTCACGTTTTCGTCCGTTTTTTTTACGTTTTCGTCTGTTTTTACGTTTTCATCAATTTTTTTACGTTTTTGTCAGTTTTTTCACGTTTTCGTCTGTTTTTTTACTTTTTCGTCCGAATTTTTACGTTTTCACCAGTTTTTTTATGTTTTCGTCAGTTTTTTTTTACGATTTCGTCAGGTTTTTTTATGCTTTCGTCTGTTTTTTACGTTTTCGTCCGTAATTATACATTTTCGTCAGTTTTATTTTTACGTTTTCGTCTGTTTTTTTACGTTTTCGTCACTTTATTTACGTTTTTGACCGGTTTTTCGCGTTTTCGCCCGGTTTTTCGCGTTTACGTCCAATTTTTTGCGTTTTCGTCGGATTTTTTACGTTTTCGTTCGGGGTTTTACGTTTTCGTAAGTTTTTTTACGTTTTCGTCAGTTTTTTTAATGTTTTTGTCCGATTTTTCACGTTTTCTTCCAATTTTTCACATTTTTGTCTGTTTTTTAAGTTTTCGTTGATTTTTTTACTTTCTCGTCATTTTTTAACGTTTTCTATCAATTTTGAAAATGTTAAAAAAACCGACGAAAACGTAAAAAAACTGACGAAAACAAAAAAAACACAAGAAAAAGCGAAAAAAACAAACGAACACATAAAAAATCGGACGAAAACGTAAAAAAACTAACGAAAACGTAAAAAATTAGAGGTGGCAATCACAACCCATTTAAACGGACGAAAACTTATAAAAACATAAAAAAAAGACACATAGTGGTGGTTGAGTTATCATCCGACCCTTGAGTGACCCATTTGTTGACCCATTCGACCCATTTGTTGATTCATATAAGTCTAATTGTTGACCCATTTGACCCATTTCTTTGTGAAAGGGGTAACCCAATCCAACTCATAAGTTGTTATTTCTGACCCAAACCAACCCATTTTTCTTTAAATGGGTTGTGATTGCCACCTCTAGTGAAAAGTACTGGTATAGTTTTGCCAAGTGGAACTGGTACGCACATGTTTTCTTTTTAGGTAAGAATAAAAAAGTAAGCAGTGTGATTCATAAGCAACTTCAACCCATCTCAAAAAAAATAGTCTATTATAATTTTTTTTTCTTCGAGATATCTTATAATAATTATTCACTTTACTTTTTAAATAAAAACTAGATAATTAAATGAAGAATATTCTACTTATATGGTTGAAAATTAAAGTGGTTTACTATGTGATTTTTGTCTCATGATCATAATTTTGAGACACCGAATAAAAATGTATTTTTGATAGTAATTTAACAAAAAAAAAATATAACTATGTTTAAACATTATGAATATAGACAAATGCCAGAAATATTGGATTTGTAAAGATGGAGTGTTTGTCACAGATACAAAAAGACAAGACCAAGTAGTAAGTTGAGTATTGTCTAATACTCTAATCTAATTTTTCAAGGTGTATGAAAGACTCAAATAAAAGAAATGAATTATTAATTATTCTTGTTTCTCGGATCCGAATGACACATATTTTTACGAGATTGAGAGTGTGTCAGGGACCACATGTGCCAAGTCACCAAACCCAAGGGTCATCATGAACCACACCATCCCACTACACACTCAGATCTGCACACGACAACAAAAGGGGCGATGTTTTCTTTTTTACATTTTCATCCTCTTGTTTTGTTTCATGTTAATATTTAACGAAACAACTATCAATCAAGTTCATTTTTTATACAATGTTCATATTTTCAAGTACAACTATATATGCATTTATATGTATTAATTTATTAAATCACCCAGCTAACGAAATCACCTTGTTCTGTAGTTGTTCATAGACAGCTTTGATTTGTTTGGGGACAATGTTTTGGCATATATGTTTGTGAGGCTAGTGCATCAGAGCATGTAGTTTATATAATTCATGATACATTTAAACATTAATTAAATATTGCTCCTAACCTGATCAAACTAAACGACACTAATTCAATTTCTTTCGCACTTAAAAAGGTAAACATGCGTTAGATTACAAAATAATTTTGGGACACTTGATATAAACTACTTATAATGACAATTGCTACGTTTTAAAAACCAAATTCTCTATATGATTATAAGTTCTGTATAATAAGGAAGTGCAAGTGGTGTTATTGTATATCACCACCTTTTGACAAGAGTAACAAAAGTTTATGCACTTCTATTATATGTATGATATGCGAGCCCCGTGTTTATTCGATTTATATTTGTGTTCACTTACCATATCACGTTTAGTCGTTTAATGCTTGTGGTATTTGTAAAAATTTGGTTGTTATTAGTGGCAATTTTTACGTTTATAGATTTATTTATGTTTAATCTTTTTTGTAGTCAGAGCACATGGTCATCAAAATTCACAAGACGACCCTAATAGTTATCACATCACATGTATACAATTTAATAACGGAAACGAGAAAACATACTAAGTAATGAATTTACATGTTTAACTCAACCTCCTCGCATAAGCTAAAGGATCAATTATGAAGAACAATCAAAAGGAAATGTTATACTAGCGCAACAAGGTGATACAAAAACTGCATTCACCACCGGAACATCAGGTTTCACCCTTTATAAGTATTTTCATTATCATTTAATGTAATAATATAACCAAATTTACCACTCAAATATAACCGACTCACTTATACAAAAATATATTGTATCACATATAAACAAAATAACAGCTCACACAACTCAACTTTGGCCCACACACCTTTCCACCCGACTTTGTCTTTCTTCTTTTTGCCTTCAAAGACGCGTTATATGGGGTGACCCTAATAGGGGAAGACGCTCTCTTGGGTGCCCAAGGGCCGAGACTCGGGCGTCCTGCCCTTATTATGGCCAGTCTTATATTTTAGTGACGTTATGTCACTTATCCAAAACACAAGGGGTGAAACATGAACATAGTACAGTAGTACTACAACCATTGTTATGTAACGTGTGTCTTGTCTGTATCAGCAGCACGTCCACTGGTTTCGCAGCTTTGGATCATAATTTGTCCCCCCTCCCCTCCCCTCCTCATCCGTACCTTCACACAAACACACCCACATATACTAACACCTAAACCACCTAACACAGCCCAAAAAGAATGTAATGTATTTAATTTGTTACTACTAATAAAAATATAAATCTCATCTCGATGGGTGGTAGTAGTAGTAATAGTGGTGATCGATGTTGTGACACTCTCAGTGCTGACGTCAGCGAATGTGAATCCTCCACTAGTTATAGTAATAATAATAATAAAGGAGGTGGTGGTGGTGGTGGTTCCTGTTCTATGACGTCATCGCCTCACGGTGGTGGTTTTCGTACGGTTTCTGTGACTGACTCCATATTTCCGTCTGGCGTGTTTGGCGGGAAGGATGACGTCATAGTTTGGGATAAGAAGAAAGTTAGAAAACATAATGCACTTGATGTTGATGATTTATCTGGTTAGTGTTTTGTTTCTGGGCATTTTTACCTCGTTGAATCTATTCTTAAAACGATAATGAATATGATGTGTTTTTTTTTTTTTTTTTTTTTTTTTTAATGCAAATGAATAAACAGGCTGATGTTCTATGGTTTTAGGGGAGAATTATGTAGAACATACATTATTGGGCTAATCGCACGAAAATATATCTAACCTGTCACTTTTTATAGTTCTGTATTGCCCCTTTTTTTTTTTTTTTTTTTTCCTAGGGCTATGTAGCATACTTTTGAATTTGGTCATTTTGATATATTGTGTGATCAGTTGTGTGTATTGTTTGACGATTTTACCCTTAATTTATACACTCAAATTTAACCGGAAGAGGATTAAATCGGACAAATAATACACAAAACTGGTCGATACACCTAAAAGTATGCTACATAGATCACAAAACTATAAAAAGTGATAATTTAGATACATTTCCGTGCAATTGGCACTACATTATTAGGTTATAAGTATGGAAGTGTACCTGTTTTTGCAGGTGATGGTTGGTTTAACTAGTGATTATAATTGGGTTTTATACTTTGAGATGAGTTATTATATTGTCATATGTGTCTAGGGCACAATTATACTAAAAATGATATGTGTTTTTGGCTTAGAGATAAATTGGATCGGTTGAGTTAAAATACAGTGTTTAATCTGCTAATGTTGATGTAAGTGGGTTTATTGTAATATTGTGTTTGATTTGTCATGGTTTACAGAAATTGATATGATGAAGGAACGGTTTGCTAAGCTTCTTCTTGGAGAAGACATGTCTGGAGGGGGCAAAGGAGTTTGCACAGCTTTAGCAATCTCAAACGCTATAACAAATCTATCCGGTCAGTGTGCTAAACCTCATCTTTTCCTATATAGTAGTATACTGGTATATATATCTGCATGTATATGCACCTTTGAGGCTTATGCTTTCATTTTCTATTATTTTCTGAATAGCTTCCGTGTTTGGGGAGTTGTGGAGGTTGGAGCCGTTGGCACCGCAGAGAAAGATTATGTGGCAAAGGGAAATGGATTGGCTTTTATCGGTAAGTGATTCCATTGTGGAGCTTGTGCCTACTGTACAAAAGTTTCCTGATGGAGGCACGTATGAAGTAATGGTCCCCCATCCACGATCCGATATGCATATGAATCTTCCTGCTTTGAAGAAGCTTGATGCTATGTTAATTAGTATGCTTGACGGGTTTCGCGATAGGGAGTTCTGTTATGTTGATCGCGGGATAGTTTTAGGTCAAGATGATAGTTGTGATGCGTATCCATCAAGTAACTCAGCACCAAGGCCTTCAATCAGACAGGAAGAAAAATGGTGGTTACCGTATCCACAAGTTCCTCCTAAGGGATTATCAGAGGATGCAAGAAAGAAGTTGCAGAAGTGCAGAGACTGCACAAGTCAGATACTCAAGGCAGCTTTGGCTATAAATAACACTGTACTTGCTGAAATGGAGATCCCAAGTGCTTACTTGGCAGCATTGCCGAAGGTATGATTTCAATAGTTTGATTTTTTCCTAAAACATTCGTCCCTTTAGAATATTGAACATGTTGACGTAGCTACTTGCTAACTTAAAGCGATTAGTCGTGCTTTCATTATGAATGAATGACCTTTTCTATGTTAGGGCTTGGTCAAACAGTTCTAGGTAGGCCATCTTTTTTATGTCTTGGCTGTTTTATATTACCAGGCTAGTAGATTTTTAGAAACCTATTAGTACATGTGGCTATGACGTATAGCATCTGAATCTTTTTCTTTTCTTGAAAAAAGTAGTCATCAAACATTATCACACCACTGTACTCAATAATGCTTCCTCTCCCATTTTCAACATGTACTGTTTTACTTATTTTACCTCTTTTGCCTGATGCTTTGAATGGTAATTTAGCATTGCCTGTGTTTATACCTTTTAGCTATACAATATAGTCTGTCAACCTTATAAATGACTCACACTCCAGTTTTCTTGACTCAAAGGGGCAAGCAGTGATTAGTGAGAGATGTTTGTGTAACATATATACCCCGTTTTGCAGATGTTATCTTTTCCCTTAGAAAAAATTCTAATAATAAAAACTATCAAGTAATGAAACTCGTGAGGTCAATCAGAGAATTTGCACTCGTGGTATGTTTATAAATGTTCTTTTAGCATTTCATATTGGCAGTCATATTATGGTGCTTAAAAGTTCTGTGGGGCTGAGAGGGTATGCCACGTGATTGGTCCCAACTGAATGATAAACTGGGATACAATAAGACTGCAAGAGTGTCATGATATTTTGTATGAATGAGTAATTGCTATGCAAGTTATATCTGAATTGTGGTTTCACATAGTTGGGCACAGCTGAATGCTAGTTACGTAATCTGATCTCTACGTGGCCCTCGACTTAAGAATTTTATACCATCCTGTGCCAAGTTAAAGATCGTTTTCATAGTTCTGCAAACTGCAGAGTGAGCAAAAGTGATGAAACCTTTGAATTAAATCATGAGACCAATAAAGAGCTTGCAGAATCCATTTCCTGGTTCACAAAACATTTTATGTCTAGGTAAATGATTCAGATTCTTGATCCTGTTGAGTGTAGGAAGTACATGAAAAGTATAGCTTGGATTCAGTGCTTTGCCACACATGTATCAATAGTTACCCCATGTGTCTTATATAAGTTTGAAGGGAAATTTTAGGAGAAACCGGAAAAGTTACCCCTTCGTGTGAGAGGAAAGTCACAGGTTCATCACAGAAAAAGCCTCTTTTAGAATGAATGGTGAAATCAGTTTTCAGTTGCATGTCCCAGAATCTTAAATAGTCAAATCTGATTGGAAGGATGAAATTATATAAAAAGATAGATATGTATATATTTGAATTTATGAAAGCTTTTTAACGAAACAGAAGAATGTAATGCAAAACACTGTTAGACCTCTGTTTTTCTTTAGCAGTTACTTAGCATTGTAAACCAGAAACGGAGACTAGCTTATCTTGTTTGGCCGAAAAACATGATTTCAATTTGATCATACATATAAATGGGTTTTCTGCAGATGGCAAATATGATTATTTAAGCACAAAAATGTCTGTGCTTATTCCCTTTTGAAGCTTAGATGCACAATCTTGCCACTTAAAATCAGATTCATGTTATTTAAATTGAATGAAAATGAGTGATTACCTCTTTTTCTACTAATTATCTTTCTGAATGTGCTGAGAGGTTTAGGAGTAAAAAAAATGTAAATCAGAGTAAACCTTTTCCATATTGATCTTTAAATGTATGTGGTGCAAGAACTGATTTTTTTGTCTCTTCCCGTTTCTTGGTCCAACATTGATGCAGAACGGGAAAGAGTGCTTGGGTGAGATCATCTATCGTTACATAACTGCAGACAAGTTCTCTCCAGAGTGTCTTCTCGACTGCCTAGATTTGTCATCAGAGCACCATACTCTTGAAGTAGCAAATAGAGTCGAGGCAGCTATCCATGCATGGAAGCTAAAAGAGCATAAGAAGCATCCAACTCATCCAAAAGGTAAGCGTTCGTCATGGAGTTCGAAGGTCAAGGGGTTAGTTGCTGATGGTGATAAAAACTGTTGTCTAGCAAAAAGAGCAGAGACCCTGCTACGTAGCTTGAGACTTCGTTTTCCTGGCCTTCCTCAAACTTCATTGGATATGAGCAAAATTCAATATAACAAGGTATTTTAACTAGGACATTCTAATACATTTTGAATTCAACCCTTGTTGTTGCAAATGTTTGGCTTCTTGAGTTGAGGAACCTTGTGGATAGACAGCAATTTCGACCCATTTATATATGAATGCGTCAGATTGGGTTATGTTTTAGCTAAACAAGAACATTTTAAATGGGTCCAAAGGTTTATTAACAGATTTAAATTTATGCTGTAATAAAAATGTTTCTATAATCATAATTGTGCCTCAACTATTTATAAGAAAATGAAATGTACAAAACATGTTTACAGGTCAGCCCAGCGGGCCCGTATTTTGACCCCGTACTAAAATTGAACCCGTTTCAAACCAAAACCCGATTAGAGCCATTACACAACCAGCTTGTCATATGACTTCTACTCGTTGGATTTAAAAGCTTAGAAGAATTTTCATTTGGTGCTGCAATAAGCTTTTGCTGCGCCAAATTTAGGTTCTAGAATTCGTTGGCATACTGGCCAGGTTCTACTTGCTTTGAATATTGAGTTGTTCAACATATCAAGATGTTTTTTCTCTCTCTAATACAATTTTGTCGTTGCAGGATGTCGGGCAGTCGATTCTTGAAAGCTACTCAAGGGTGATGGAGAGCTTGGCATTTAACATAATGGCAAGAATTGACGATGTCATATTTGTAGACGATGCTACCAAGCGCTGTGTTGCTTCAGAATCTTTATCAATTTTCAACAGAGGAGGTTTAGGAGGCCGTCCCATCCAAAAGCGAATGTCCCCTAGTCCTTTCACAATCCAACACTCACCTTATTCCTCTCCGTTCGCCACTCCAACATTCTGTTTGTCTCCTCAGAATCTTACCTCAGGTGGAGCCCTGAATCCCGCAAACAATGAGGTTACACAGAGCTGTAAGTTAGATGTTAAAGTCTCTGCTGACCTGGACAGGCCATGGACATATGCTGCCAGTAAAGTACCCGCTAATGCTCCAGAGCGTCATTGAGTTAGTGATTTTTCGTCCAATCTATGAAGCTAAGGAACACAGGTGATTTTCATCTCTGCATATCCTTGTAACACATTTGCGAGTATACTACTATACAGGTCTGAGTTGTCTTATATTTTGCCTCTGTCAGATAAATTGGGTAAAAACTTCAAATATCGCCTACTATGAAAACGGGTTAAAGTTACCCAAAGCTTATTCAAAATGCATAAAATCTCCTAATTCATTTCAAAAGTTAGATATTCTTTGTAAAATTCAAGAAAAGAAAAGACTAGAAAGCGTGTTGGCTGGTCCAAACCGACCCAACCTGTTTTGACAGTTACCCTCCCTGCATGTTTGCAACCTTCACATTTCTTGCATCATTTGAAAAATATTATCATCTGTTTTTTTTTTTTTTTTTTGTATTGTCAGGTAGTAGATCAACATCGTATGATGATTTTAGCACCAGCACATTCTTGTTAGGGAGTAGATGAACATTGTAAGCTGTTTAATTTTGACATATCGATATTTCGAGTTGTTCTGTTGCTCTTGTGCCCCATTTTGTAAGTGCACGAGTATAACAGAAATTTACAAGTAAATTATTCTTAGGCATTTCCTTTCATTCATGTCGACAAAAGTTCCTAATATATCTAGTATTACAACAATTCTTTGTCCATATCTTGTGATGAAGAGTTGTTGATTCCAAAAAGACGTTACTCGAATGTGCGTTACCATTTCGCTCCCAACCTCCTCGTGCTACCTGTCTTGCAAATCTTATATTATTTGAACCGAAAAGCAGAAGAAGAAAGAGGAATCAACTTGTTGGTTGTTACCAACCAAAGTAAACTAGTTTATGCACATTCAATTGTGGATAAATATAATTTTAAATCATTTTAGCTTAATTAGATAACTTGCATGTAGATGTAAGATAATGTTAAACTATATAAAAGATTCCACATGAAGTCCTGAACTGCTACTAATACTATGAATTAAGTTCCATATTTCCATGTCTGGTTGACTGTATGCGAATCTAAAACTGATACACGAATACTTATATAATATTGACATACATAATAATTTGGAATCAGAACCTAACTAGTATAATTTAATGCCGAAAGAATATTATATTTTGGGTTGGGTTCATTCACCGTCAACTTTTAATTAGCTTATCTAAAAAATTCGGTTTCGAAACAAAAATGTTATTTCTACAAGTATACACCACTTTCTCTTCATACACTCTATAAAAATATCCTATATCCGAGTTGTAATATGACCATATTGTCAATATTTATCATAAGGCCAACTATAAGCCTTATAATTTTACATAAAAATACCCATATATCAACGGACTAATGAATTTTGACACCTATAATGTGTTTTATGCAAACTTTAAGCTAACGCGAGTCTCAAGATTGCATAAAATATTAAAAGACCATGTAAAAATAAAAGGAATTTGATTAGGTCCCCCTATCAAGGTTCTAAAATTGCATCCATATTATACTTCAAAGATATAAACTATTCATCTCGGGGCGAATAATTCATTTTACTAACCAAAATCGAACCGCACTAAGCGGGTAACCGAACATGTGGTAACCGAAATAAGCGGTTACCCGCGATTCGGTTCACGATTAACCATTTTAAATGTTTAAATGAGTTTAACCGTATAAACAAACATGATCTAAAAGGTAATATGTAATTTTAGTATATTAAATAATATTGAATATATTAAAGTTATTCCGTAACAGTAATTACGTTCAAATAAACATATATAACACATTAAATCGCCGTTTATAGTCTACAATCACATTAAATGTTTAGCATTAATATTTTTTTATTCATACATTTAACATCTATTTTTTTTTTTTTTTTTTTTTTTTTTTTTTTTTTTTTTTTTTTTACATAACATCACAAATCGATCTCTTATATAAAACACAATATTATATACTATTACTAGATATAATTAACACAATATTATATACATATTTCATGAAAAATGTTAGTTCTAAATTATAAAAAAAAAAAAAAAAAAAAAAAAAAAAAAAAAAAAAAAAAAAAAAGTAATTTTAACACAAATTTAACATGCTCTTAATTATAAATTTGTAGATAAGATTAGCAACATCATATCCTTAAAGTACCTTCTCCTTTGAAAACCAACTATATTAAAGTTATTACATTGAAGTAAACATTTATAACACATTAACCAAAATAAATTTGTTCCACGTTTATAACTGACAATCAAATTAAATGTTTAGCATTAATATTTTCTATTCATACATCTTATATGTACCCTTTTTTTTATATATAATATCACAAATCGATATGTTTATACAAACGTTGTCCACAATTTCTTCAAGGCACTTCAGAATCGATCCCCTATATAGAAACATCAACGGTTTATTAAGGCTATTCACGGGTCTATAAACTAGTTCCATATAAAAAGCACCATTTCCTCTCATCTCACAATTCCAATTCTACCGTCACCAAACATCAAACGCATGAGCCAAAAAACATAAATGGCATACTCGTCACATCTCTCTCACGAACTCCTTGATCTAATATCCAAACACCTCAGTTCCGACACTGATCTCATAAAATTCCGATCAGTTTGCACCTTTTGGCGATCATCAATCACCCCCTTAACCTCACGTTTCCCAATCTTACCAAATACAGGTATATCTGACACCACATGGGGCTTCTATCTCTCCAAAAGAACCATTTTTCGCATAACTCGACCCGACCCGGATCAAGAAAATGACCAACCATGGCTGACGGGGGTCTACTTTAGAGAGTCAATAGGGTGACGCCTTGCTCCCGAACTCCCCTTTTGGTCAATCGTTTATCACCCACAATCTTTTGGTTCTTCTTATTTTGGTTATGCTTTTGTTTCCCTTTTGGTCTTGAGACATCTTCCTAACTTTCCAGAGCAGCACTTCTTGTAAAATTTGTTCAGATGAATCTGGTAAAGGTTGATCAGATCAATGTGCTTGATCTCGAACAGATTCAGAGCACTTTTGTCGGTATTATCTTCCTGACTTTCCAGAGCAGCAGCTTCACTCATAACTTTTGCCAAAGGCTCATCAAGGTCCATTAGATTATTCATGTTTATTGGGTTTTTTTTCCTCAATAATCTTACGGACTTCCTGAATGTCTCTCACAATTTTATTCACCAAGGGCTGCGAAAATCCCTTTAAAGCACTCTGACGACCATAGTATTGCTCCCATTTCAATTTGAACTTTTGTATCCGTTCTTCATCAATCTTCAACATTTCCAACCCCGTATCTTGATTCCACATGAGGTACAACTGCAAGAAAAAGACGCATCCCCCCTATATTCTTCGTCTTCGCTTGCCCATCATATCTAACTTTTAAGAGAGCATCTATAGCCAAAGACACCCAACGTTGTCTCTTGAGAGCATTGGCATCATTCACATAACGAAGCATGTGCTTTCCAAGAGTAGTACGCTTTGAAGGGGAAACAATATATTGCATTGCTATAAGCGCAAATGCTCTCTTAATGTGATTTCCGTCCTCGTTTACATCTTTGAGTACATCTTTCACCTTCTTCAAGCAAATATCTGACTTGACGCAAAATTTCTCATCTATGCTCTCATCTATATTCTAGTTATCTAAAATAGGGTCCATGTCCACTATCCCCATTAGTGCCGAGAAGTGTTCCTTTGTAACCTCCATCTTCTCCGTCCCCAATTGTAAATTCATATCATCTTCGAGACATACTGATACAAGTCACGCCTACTTGATCCAGTTGAATCTTTTTATTCTTCATATTCAGAAAATGTGCAAACGGGCTGTCCCCTAACTTTTCTTTATTAATCTGTGGTATCTCATCCAAAAATTTAACAAAATGGTTTACATCACATATTTCACGATAGGGTGCCTTCTTTTGCCCCACCACTTTCTCGCCTGCATATTCCTGATTTTATTAAGGTGGACTATGATCGGTTGACTGATCAAGAGAACCATAGAAACAGGAATAGGCAGGCAAGAAAGTGGTGGGGCAAAAGAAGGCACCTTATCATGTAATATGTGATGTAAACCATTTTGTTAAATTTTTGGATGAGATACCACAGATTAATAAAGAAAAGTTAGGGGACAACCCGTTTGCACATTTTCTGAATATGAAGAATAAAAAGATGCAGCTGGATCAAGTAGGCGTGACTCTATCACTATGTCTTGAAGATGATATGAATTTACAATTGGGGATGGAGAAGATGGAGGTTACAAAGGAACACTTCTCGGCACTAATGGGGATAGTGGACATGGACCCTATTTCAGATAACCAGAATATAGATGAGAGCATAGAAGAGAAATTTTGCGTCAAGTCAGATATTTGCCTGAAGAAGGTGAAAGATGAACTCAAAGATGTAAACGAGGACGAAAATCACATTAAGAGAGCATTTGCGCTTATAGCAATGGAGTATATTGTTTGCCCTTAAAAGCATACTACTCTTGGAAAACACATGCTACGTTATGTGAATGTGTCAATGCTCTCAAGAGACAACGTTGGGCGTCTTTGGCTACATATGCTCTCTTAAAAGGTAGATATGATGGGCAAGCGAAGACGAATAATATAGGGGGATGCGTCTTTTTCTTGCAGTTGTACCTCATGTGGAAGCAAGATACAGGGTTGGAAATGTTGAAAATTGATGAAGAACGGATACAAAAGTTCAAATTGAAATGGGAGCAAGACTATGGTCGTCAGAGTGCTTTAAATGGATTTTCGCAGCCCTTGGTGAATAAAATTGTGAGAGACATGCAGCAATTCCGTAAGATTATTGAGGATAAAAAAACCCAATAAACCTGAATAATCTAATGGACCTTGATGAGACTTTGGCAAAAGTTATGAGTGAAGCTGCTGCTCTGGAAAGTCAGGAAGATAAGTTCGACAAAAGTGCCCCCGAATCTGATCAACCTTTACGAGATGAATCTGAGCAAATTTTACAATAAGTGCTGCTCTGGAAAGTCAGGAAGATGTCTCAAGACTAAAAGGGTAACGGAAGTAGAACCAAAAAGATTATGTGTGATAAACGATTGACCAGAAGGGGAGCTGGGGAGCAAGGCGTCACCCTATTGAGTCTCTAAAGTAGACCCGTTAGATCTGTAGATTGATTTTAAACACTTATGAACAACATATAGATTGGTGTGTCTCGTTCATCAGGCTGGTTTCGTGGCTGATATGGAAGTGAAGGAGTAGCTGGTTTAGGGGGTCATTAGGTGGGTCTTTATGCATGTTATTGGGTGTTGGATTTGGTATTCTGATGTTGGCTGTTGCTGCCTGAATTGGTGTTTGTTTGGTTTACAAAAAAACTCTAAACTCCATAGTCAGGTGTAGATTTCGAGTTATGATAATGCTTTGACTCGTCTTTGGCTTTTCATTTGTTTCGCACTAAATGAGTTGTATTCTCGTAGTGGTTGTTTTATATGTTTAGACGTCATCCCCGCAAGTTAAATGGGTTAGTGATAAGCCAACTCATCCCCGCAAGTCTTGAGTAAGGGACAAGTCGATAGCAAATTTAGAATTGATTTTATTGAGGTGGATGTGCGCATAAAAGATAAGCTTGTAAGACTACCAAATCCATTGAATGTTGGTTGTCTGTCAAGCAATGGAATGAGAAAAGAGACAACGGTAGCTTACATTTCGCCCCAAATCTAAAGTCCAATTCTAATCTCTTGACAGTATTTTTACTTGCCAAATGAAGCATGATATCATCGAGCTCCAGGCATTCGACACCCCTAAAAACACAACTATTCGACCCATTACTAAAATTGACCCTTTTCAACCCAAATCCGATTCGACCCATTACACAAGTCTTACGACCTCTACTTGTGGGATTTAAAAGCTTGGAAGAATTTTCATTTTGTGCTGCAATAAGCTTTTGCTGAATCATTTTCTAATTTAGGTTCAAGAATTTGTTGGCATACTGGCAAGGTTCTACTTGCTTTGGAATATTGAGTTGTTGAACATATCTGAGACATCATTTCTCTCTCATGCAATTGTTGTTGTTGCAGGATGTCGGCCAGTCGATTCTTGAAAGTTACTCAAGGGTGATGGAGAGCTTGGCATTTAACATAACGGCAAGAATTGATGATGTCATTTTTGTAGACGATGCTACCAAGCATTGTGTTGCTTCAGAATCTTTTTCAATTTTCAACAGAGGAGGTTTAGGAGGCCGTCCCATCCAAAAGAGAATGTCCCCTAGTCCTCTCACAATCCAACACTCACCTTATTCCTCTCCGTTCACCACTCCAACATTCTGTTTGTCTCCTCAGAATCTAACCTCGGGTGGAGCCCTGACTCCCGTAAACGATGAGGTTACACAGAGCTGTAAGTTAGATTTTAAAATCTTTGCTGACCTGGACATGCCATGGACATATGCTGCCGGTAAAGTACCCGCTAATGCTCCAGAGCGTCACTGAGTTAGTGATTTTTCATCCAATCTATGAAGCTAAGGAACACAGGTGATTTTCATCTCTGCACATCCTTGTGATTTTAACACTTTTGCGAGTATACTACTATACAGGTCTGAGTTGTCTTATATTTTGCCTCTGTCGGATAAATTGGGTAAAAACTTCTAATATCGCCTACAATGAAAACGGGTTAAAGTTACCCAAAGCTTATTCAAAATGCATAAAATCTCCTAATTCATTTCAAAAGTTAGATATTCTTTGTAAATTCAAGAAAACAAAAGACTAAAAAGCATGTTGGCTGGTCCAAACCGACCCAACCTGTTTTGACAATTACCCCACCTGCATGTTTGCAACTTTCACATTTTTCTTGCATCATTTGAAAAATATTATCATCTGTTATTTTATTTTTATTTTTTTTATTTTATTTATTTATTTATTTATTATTATTATTTTTTGTATCGTCAGGTAGTAGATCAACATCGTATGATGATTTAGCACCAGCACATTTTTGTTAGGGAGTAGATGAACATTGTAAGCTGTTTAATTTTGACATATCGATATTTCGAGTTGTTCTGTCGCTCTTGTGCCCCATTTTGTAAGCACATGAGCATAACAGAAATTTACAAAGTAAATTATTCTTAGGCATTTCATTTCATTCATGTCGACTAAAGTTCCTGATATATCTAGTATTATAGCACTAGCTTGTCCATATCTTGTGATGAAGAGTTGTTGATCTCCAAAGACACGTTACTCGAATGCGCATTACCATTTCGCTCCCAACCTCCTCGTGCTACTTGTCTTACAATACTTATATTATTGAACCAAAAAGCAGAAGAAAAGGAGGAATCAACTTGTTGGCTGTTATCAACCAAAGATATACAAAGTTGAGACAACAAACCAAGTAAATAACTAGTTTATGCACATTCAGTTGTTGATAAATATAACTTTTTTAAACATTTATTTATTTATTTATTATTATTATTATTATTTTTTTTTTTGCATCTTAGTTAGATAACTTGCAGGTTGTTGAAAGATAAATGTTAAATAAGATTTCACATGAAGTCCTGAACTGCTAATACTATGAATTAAGTTCCATATTTTCATGTCTGGTTGACTGTATGCGAATCTAAAACTGATACACGAATACTTATATAATATTGACATACATAATAATTTGGAATCAGAACCTAACTACTTGTATAATTTAATGCCGAAAGAATATTATATTTTGGGTTGGGTTCATTCACCGTCAACTTTTAATTAGTTTAATCGTGTATATAAATATGCTTACCAAAAAATTCGGTTTCGAAATAAAAATATTATTTCTGCAAGTATAAAATTATGTAAATTATGGAGTTAAAATGGGCAAGTTTTAGCTGCCTTGATCCATTTAATAATTAACTAAGATGTTAATCTTTCATTACTAGTAATTCTTTTGGCAAAAAAAGATGGATCCTGAACATTAACAATGTTGAAGATAATACAATACCATGAAAAAGATCACAAATTGAATAGAAAAAGCCACTTGAGTAAAGAAATGATATAATTCAAAAGCCACTCCAAATTTGATATGATCTTCGAAGCAATGACAACCGATGCATGACTTTGTCCTTGACATCAAAGATCGTTTCGAGCAAGCCAAATGGATCACGTTGCACAAGGTCCAACAAGCTTCGGAGTTACTCCGAGCTGCCATAGACATTCCATGCCAATCTTTTGTTTAATCAACTTTTTATTTAGTTTTGATACAAACTAATTCTTGTGTCCATCAAAGTCTCATGTCATTGCTGCCTACTTTTTTCACCAAGATATTCCCTGAGCACACACACATACAATTTTACAAAATGAAATTATAAAAGAAGGAAAGCCTTCTGTTTTCAAATGAAAAAAGCTCCATACCAACCAAGAGGTTGACCAAAGCCGACCTCCATAGCAAGTACTCACATAATATACTTAGTTTTTATGGTTATAAAGAACCATGTTATTAGCTTGAATAAAAAGTTTATCTAATATGTTTCAGAGAATGTGAAAAACATTTTAAAACATTTTCGAACAGTCACACAGTACACATGCCAACCCAACTACTCATGATATGGCAAGTGATGATGTACCCTCTTATTTCGTCGAAGCCTAAACTTGGTACTAACCTCTAACATGATGATGTACCCTCTTACTTGTCGAAGCCTAAACTTTGTACTAACTCTAACATGACAAAATGTTGGTGAAAAGTCATGTGTTCGACAAAGACATAGGCTACTTCATCAACATTTTACTTCGAACACGTATATAGCTTTACCTTAGCTACACAAAAGGCAAAAGTCCCCTAGGTCTAGCAGTTGTGCAACCTTGTCCACCAAGCAGAAGCGGAGCCAAAATTTTAAGTTAAGGTGGGCCGAACTTGACGTAATAAATATAGTGGAAAATATCGCCCAATAATATATCTATGTTTTTTCTTTAAACCATGATTCAACCTAACACTATAATGAATAAGAATAAATTAAATTTAAAAAAGCATAGTTTGACTAGTAAATTCATTTTATTGTTGTATTTGATTGCTCAAGTTGTTCCTTTTTTTTTTTTTTTTTTTTTCTTCTTTTTTTTTAATCAGCATATCTATATGATTAAAGGAGGCTGATTGTAAAAATTATTAAGAAAGTAACTATCTATCTATAAACATCTAAGATTGAGTCCTAAAATTTAATGTGGAGGCGTCAAGATTGCATAGAGTACAAGTTACCTAATGCTCGAAATTAAATGCGGAAAATAGAGTTTCATTATGCGGAGGCTTCATGCGTAAGTACCTTGATTTAATGTTCATGCTTAAGTGGTAAGTACATATGATCTATATTTAGTGTTTCAAATGTAAATGATTGAAACCATACGAAATGTTGCTAGACTTTATTTTCATTTAATCATTGCTCCTTTCATTTGCCTTCAAATAAATGTACAGACCCTTCAACCACCATCATTGAATACTATAAATAACACCATTTGGTCTTTGTTAATGATTTGTATGTGTGTGTGAAACTTTAATTTGTGTGTAGTTTGATGATTTTGTATGAATCACATGTTTGCTATTAGTTTATTATTGTTTATGTGTAAATTCAGTGCAGCACCAACTAACCAATTTCCTTTTGATCTCTACTTTTTGTTTCTAGGCACATGATGAGAATGAAATGGATCGCATGCTAGCAATTGATGGCATTGAACTTATTGGCATCAATAACCATAACCTTGGTATGTACCCCATCTATTTTTATGGTTCAAGATCTGTGAATTAACAAGCTTGCTAATTAGATAAATAGTTTTGAAATAGATATTGACATGATCATTTTTTTCAGTCAATAGTTTTTCCATATTTTTTCTTATAGTGTGATAAAGTTCTTTTTGGTGTAGCTTTTCACCTATGGAATTGAATTTAGTTGGTTAATGTAAAATTTCTCCGTCCAATGAAAGTGTACTATGCATATTAATGTTACGTGCAATGGTTCGTGTAGAAATATTGACTTGATTAACGCAAGAGGGTATACGTGCAAAGGTAAGCAAATAGTTGACTTTCTTGCATCTGAAGTCGGTTGATAGTCCAGCTTTGAAGTTTATGGAAGACAAATGGATGTGTTGTTGCCTGAGAAGGAACCGAGGGTTAGATCTGCTAACCTATTTTAAAATTTTGGGTTGGTTAGTAGTTTATTAATGTTATTCTTGCAGGTATTAATAAGTGGTTAGTGACGCTAATGGGGTATATCAAGATGTTGAAAACAAAACAAAGTGGAAGATGGAGACGGAGTGGATAATATCTCCACATTTGTGAAAGAACTTTCAAAAAATTAGGCATGCAAGAAAATGAAAAGCATATGTAAACAAGGTTTATAATTAGTGTGACAAAGCTTTGATGAATATTAATGGTGGCTTGAATCTTGATTTTATTTTTTTTTCTTCAACTTAAGCAGTTTAAGTGGTTGCAATGTATCCACCCCATGACATTAGAAATAATACAAAATCAAAGTTGAACTGATGGAAAGTATAACTAGACAAAATTAATATTTTGAGAATTTATTTTAACCTATGTTTTTTTATAGGGATTTGAGGGTCTCTTTACCAATGGTTACTATATGGTATTAATTGAAGTTCACAAATTATTGTTTTTTAATTTTGATCTTACAAATATGTATAAAATTTGATATTGTTACTCATGAAAAGATGAGTTTTGGTATGTTGGTAGGGACATGAAAGTGAGAGTGTGTCGTAATTAGTGGGAAGGGGTAATCTTAGGCTCCATTTTTTGTGTCGAATCTATAATACTATAAGATTCAGTCTCTAAATTTAATGTGGAGGCGTCATGATTGCATAGGGTACAAGCTAGCTAATGCTCAGAATTTAATGCAGCCTCATAATAACTATACAATCATGAAAGGAGATGAAGTGCAAGGGTTGCCCGAATTGATCACATGGTATTTAGTATAGAATTAAAAGTCGGTTATATGAAGTGCAAGGGTTGCGAAAGGTTTCAAGAATAATTAATGATTTAACCTAATTCATGCTTATATAAACCGGCTAAAATCACATTTAGTATGTACATTCGAAGACGATTCACACATCTTTTAGATCTTTAATTGTTGGTAGCGGTATGTAAATTCTCTTTTGCAACATTTTAGAGACGATTCACACATCTTTTAGATCTTTGTAATTAACTCGGTCTTTTTTTTTTTTTTTCTTAATTTAATTATCATACGCAGGTACAATGAAAATCACACAAGATAATGCATGCTCAGATAAATGGAACCAAAGACTGGGATACCAAGTATTTTCTTTATTTGTGATTGTTATAGATAAGCATACATATAGATATATGTATTATGTTAATGCATTTTCATATACAAGTAATTTATATGCGTTTTCTGTTGATGTAGCTCACATGTGCGAATTGATTCAAGAAAATGTAGACCAGCATGTATGTAAAGCAACATTTAAATGGTTAAACAATACTTTTTAGCATGATTAGATTATGTAAGTAGTTGCTTTCAAATGCTCTTTGAGAAATATTATAATGAATTTATCGTGTGAAATTGAATCATTATTGAAAAGAAGAAGGTCCGCGCATCGCAAAATGTTTTCTTTTTCTATATGTAGGATCATTAGTGTGAAACCAATATTTACGCCCATTAAATGAGTTTGCCATAATAGCAAAATACGACATATTGAAAATATCACATTGAGTAATGAATAGAAAGGAAAAATACATAATTTGAGTTTTAAACATAAGCAAAAGCTCAAACTTTTATCGAAAAACAAAACCGGTGCATTTAATTTGAAGTATATACAACATCGAGAGGGAAGTGCAAGGCATGCCGAAATTGATCACATGATATTTAGTAATTAGTATAGAATTAAAATTCGGTTATGGATTGAGATGAAATTGAAAAGGTTGCAAGAATAAATGATGATTTAACTTAATGCAATACATATATAGATATATGTATTATGTTAATGCATTTTCATATACAAGTAATTTATGTGTGTTTTATATTGATATAGCTCACATGTGCGAATTGATTCACGAAAATGTGCACGAGCATTTATGTAAAGTAACATTTAAATGGTTAAATGATACTTTTTAGCATGATTAGTTTATGTAAGCATGCAACTTGAATAATCAATATAAAAGAAAAAGTACATAATTTTTGCTCGAACGCATTTGTAAATTAAAAAAATTAAGTTTAAGACATAATAGTGGAGTCAAAAAGTTTTAGGAATTGTTAATAGTGTGTTAATTAATATTTATTTGGTTAGCTATTTAGAATTGAGTTTATTGATAAAATTTATTAATATTAGTTAGACTTCAATGTTAATTTTTAATGAAATTGGTTGTACAATAAAATGAGATGAAGCTAAAAAGGTTTGTAATGATTTTTATACAATTTATGTGGCATTATTATATATACATTATTACCCAAATTTTAACTTACAAACTTAATAAAGAAAATATTTAACGCACATTAAACTATGACCAATTAGATAGACTCCGTGTGCTTCATATTACCATGCAAAAATCATCTAATGAACAAGTATTGTAGGGCTAAGTAATAGACCAAAAGAAACAAAACCATTTTTTTATCATGCAAATAAGTAATAGTTCAAAAGAAACAAAGCCATAACAACTTAATAACCAAAAACTCATTTATAAAATACAACATCACAAGACCAAAACAACATCAAACATTTAAATACATAGTTTATCATTCATGTATCATCTAAACTATCTCTCACACTAATTGCATTCAACTCACTCATTATTAAATAATCTTACTCTTACAGCTGAGACAATTCACAAGGTCTTCTCTTATTTTTCTTGCCGCCTAATTTAATGTTTTAGCATATCTTATTTTCAGGTTACATGCATACAACCTCGATTCCACAATCATCATTGGTCTGAAAAATGCATTTTCTTATACAATCAAGTGAATCAACAAAAAAATAAAATAAAATGAAAGAATCTATTATAATATATACTAAATATCATTGGTTCGCGGGGTCCACAGAAAAGTTATTAAAGAAGTATTAGCACCTTAATTTGTGTTCCTATTGGTGTATTAACCGGTGGTGAGACAAAAGGCAATATATGATTGGGTATTATCTTAATCATCTATAAATTGCTACAGTACCCATGAATAGTATGCACTATTTCACACTGTTTTGCACTGTATGAACTATAAGAAAATGAAGTACTGGTATATTTAAAATCATTTCTAACTCTCTCTCACCTCCAAGAAATTTCTACACATACTAATTATGTGAACCCATGTATCAATTATACTATCTATATAAAACCCAGGCGCTAAAGGCCAAAAATGGAGCTACAGTATGCTGTTACGGGAATGGAACGGGCAAATGTGTGGTTTTCACTTACTCTTAGTACACAATGGTACTATCCAACTGTTGATAGTGGCCTAAGTGTGCAGCGTCAATTGGCTGCAACTAATTTCCCCGTTCCGTTTAAGAATCAGAACCCCGTAAAACAACTGTAGCACGCACTGTTAGACCCTGTAATCACCCTGTAATCACTCCGCTCCATTACAATTACACATACAGGCTTCTCCCATCTCTGATAAATCCCCCCCACCATCCATTTTCTTCCTGAATCTTCTTACCACCAAAATACTCAAAAACAAAAACCACTCTTTTGTGAAAACTCCACTTTTCGATCAAATCCACAAAAAATCATATAAAAAATGAGAAAAATCAGATGAGTCGAGGGTTTCTTAGATCTGATGGGAAGCGGAGGCGGCGGAGTTAGTGGTGGTGGCGTTCGGAAGGTTTAATTCTTTTAATTATTATAAAGATCCAATTTTTTTTCTTTCTGATTTATGTATTATATGTTGTTACAGAGGTTGAGTGACTATTCCAGATTATTAGGGGTTCTTTGGAAGCTCGGGTAGTGTAACCTTTTTTGATTCATTGTGAGGGGTGAGCGATTCTCAAAGATCTTGATCACTCAATGGATTAAGGATATCTTGAACACGAAAATAAATTAAGGTGGTTATTCTGATATCTTTTTTCTGTATTGGGTCAATGGATTTGTACTGAGGTATAACATTTTTTTTATTAACCAGTTTAATTTATGTCATGCATATAACGTGTTTGATAAAATGTCTTCTTATTTTTAGTTGAAAATGATGTGCGGAAGATATGACGGAATGTTGATGAACCTGAGGGATGATTTTCGGTGCTATGTTCTTTGCGGATGTCAGGTACGTTAGTCATTTTATGCATTTAACACTTAAGTTTGATGATATGGTTTGTGATTTACACACGCCTTGTATATACTTTAAAAAATGGATAATGGTAAAACATCACAACAACTCTTTGGAAAGCAAGTGGTGATATTAGCTCAAAAACGTAAACTAGAAAGGTCCATCACTTAGTGTGTATTTGTGAAACTCATCATTTTTTCATCCATTTCATGAGAAGGTATAGAATGAATAGATCAAGTGACATGTTATCTTCTACCTATTTCATTGTTTGACGATCCATTAGAAAGGTAAGTGTAATTTTATTAAGTAGCATTTGTAGGGGTGTTGATTATGTGAACCGATACTAATTATATTCGATGGCATAGTCATATGGTATAATGACATTTTTTGAGGCAATTCATTTGTGTTAAAACTGATGAGTGTGCCCTATATTTGTATAATAATCTCATCAGTGTCTTATAAACGTCATTTCAGTTGCTTCATCCACTACAAAAGTACTCATTTGTCTGGTACCTGCAGAAATAAGTATATATAAACTAACAAAAAAGAATTTTAGAAAATTGTATGGAAACAACTTCAACTAAGAATATAATTGTAAAAAAGAATTGGATACTTTTATGAGCATTCCGAATTGCTGATGCTTATTGTTATTTGATCTGTACGCTTACGATACTTTCCAATTCACCGTGCAGTTAAGCAATTTACAAGAAAATTGCATACGGTAATATAAATGGAACATGCTACAAGACTACAGCAAGCAACCAGTCGCGTACTGATGGAGTAATTAGTAAACAGGTACTACTATATACACTTGATGTATGATTCAGATTAATTATAATGTATAATTCAAATGACAGTGTATCATTCAGGTCCAGTTACATCAGAGATTGCAATGAAGCGTCCATGATGGCCTGCCAATTCTCAAGCAACGTATCCATGTTGAACAATGTCACATATGATGCTGTTAACGCGGATACGTTGCTGTAGAATTGGGCCTCATCCGTAGACATTTCACTCCTTAGAGAACATTATTTTAAAACACATTGCAAACTTCAGGTAATTCTTCATCATAAATAGTTGTCTAATAATATACTGCCAACGTCTCACTTTTACAATCCTTAAAATTTTTCTTTTCTTTGTTCCAGTTTCTCTGCCCTGTTGGAATGGTAAACTTAACACAATTGGCAAGGTAACACAACTTTAGGTTCACCTGTTGTTTGGTCATCAATTCTAAAATAACAAGTTTGTTGCATGTATGTAGTTTAGTGCACTTAATGTTAACCCAAAAAAATGGCAGAGATCCTGCCACATAGCCGTATTAATTTACGCTTTTCTTATACCTAAGAGCAACACGGGTCAAACAGGTATGCCTCGAACATCACCTCACGTGTCCTAAATTATCTTTTCAGTTTTAACTCATTACTTATTATTTTAAAAAAAAAAGTTCATGGGTTCACCCAACCTCACCCATTAGATTTATGAATGAGGTATACGGATCAAACTATTACATAAATGTATTTAGACGGTACCAAGTTACTGAAGTAATATGATTTTTTGGACCAGGTAACTGCTAAAATAAAGTGTAGCCGAAGTTAATTCAGACGATTATCAATTCCAAAGATGATTCATGCCCTAATTGGTTAGTATGGACACCATATATTTGCTTTTGTTCATTTCGTTGGGGTGTTTGGCATTGCATTTTGACTCTCCCCCGCCTCTTAAAGGGCGCGTAGTTGACTTGCGTCTGTTATTATTTATTCACTACATTAATGAAACCTAATGAATTTGTTGACTTTTTCTTCTCATTTAATGCAGATCAAACACGTAAAGCTTATTGTTGACGAGCCTCGCTTATGACACGGTTTGCTTGCTGCAGTTACGGATGTTCATCAGACGGATTGAATCAGGTCTTTCCAAGCCATCCGGCAGTTCTAACATGTAAAGGTTCAGCTGACATGAAAGAAGACAAATTCTCACCATATCCAGACAACATAAACGATAAGACCTCAAACAACCACGTTGACCGGGTGTGTTTAGGTGTTTATTGCAAGGAATCTTATATTTTGTAACTTCATTTCCATGTGTATAGCTTGAACCAGATAACTAATCAAAGTAGTTTTGGAAACCAATCAAAGTAGTTTTGGAAACAATCAAAGTCGTAATGTAGTCTTTGTAAACCAATCAAAGTAGCTCAATTCATTAAGTCGTAAGCTGTTAAGCTGGAAAAATAAGTTAATTCAAACACCCACAAAAAATATCAGTTTTGATTTCTATAAAATGATACTGATTTTTGTTTTTTGATTTCCTGGAATAGAGTCGGCTTATAGGACATGGATTAATCAGAAGAGAGAGGGGCTTAAGTCCATTGATTTGGATGAATGTTGTACGAACCTTCAAACAACTTTAGGCACTACAAGATCCAGGTTAGTACAGTTTTTGCCATGCATTGGATTTTTCTGTTATCGTTGTCGAACTTGAGTCTGGCAACAGATTACGTATTTTGTGTTGAATAATAAGATTTAACATATATTGATAATAAAGCAACATATTATTAAAAGTTGGAAAGGAAACAAAATAAATAATCAAATGAGAAACTTTAGCAGTTGTTCCCTTTTACATTTAGATACTTATAAGCAGAGTGCACCTATGACCATTGTAATTATTCGTATCGGATGGAATGATAAGTTTATTGTTGGAAACACGCTGATTCAGTTTGTATTACAGATTCACAAATTCATGTTGCACAACCAAAAAACTAATGATCTTTGGGCTCGGCTGTCTACACAAAAACAAATGTTCGCTAAACGGTAATGGGTCATTTTTTATTAGGATTTTAACCTACTATTTTGTTATACCAGATTTTGTTTTCACTTCTTTTCGTTTTCATTGATTTTGTTGCAGATTAACGGGCTAGCCACAAATAAAGGACGATGCAATGAGTTAAATAGTGGTACATGTTATACACTAACACAGTTGTAGATAGAAAATTCTGAAAGGATTCGAAACTCGAATTATATGACAAAAAACACTTCCGCCGCAACACGCAGCCTACCACGATATTGCATCTAAATAAACATTACCATAGCACCCCGCAGCAACTCGCGGGTTACCCAGCTCGTGATATTTAGTACTATACTTCTTTCATCCTCAAACAAATGTACACTATTCACTTTTAAAGTATTCCCTTTTAAACTTTGACTTCAAATTATTTTATTTGTGTTACATAATATTTTATGTAAAATATATGAATGATGGAGTTTTAAATGTATTTTCATTGGTATAATTTTAATTAAGTATTACATAACACAAATGAAATAATTTAGGGTCAAAGTTCTAAAAAAAGAACTTTAAAAGTTAATAGTGGACATTTATTTATGGACGGAGAGAGTAATGGATTAACCTAAGATGATGTCTTTCTAAATCATCCGGTTCATAAAAACGGCCTTCACAGGATGTGTTAATCATAAAGTTCTAAGCATCAACACAATGCCTATTCACACTCGGATACAAACAACTGCATCTAAATAAACATTACCACAACGCCCCCGCAGCAACGCACGGGTCAACACACTCGTTTAAAGTGTAAATGTGAAACCTCTTTCAATGAAACTAACTTCTATCTATTTAGAAAGACACATGTTAAACAATATTCATTCGGCTGGGTGTAATAAGGAGACTTTAAGACGACACTTTAATTTTCTCCCTCTACAACTAAACTTAAGCTTTTTTTTTTTTTTTTTTTTTTTTTTTTTTTTTTTTTTTTTTTTTTTTTTAGCCCTCTTACTCTTACCAGTAAGAGGTGGTCAGACATTTTGCTTGTTTGTTTTTTGCTTTTGAGTCAGACCCTAGTTAGACATATAATATCTTACTCAGTAAGAGGTGGAGTACTTGTCTTACTGTCTCTTACTAGATAAGATATTGAAGACTCGTGTTAATATGATATATTTGATGGTTTATTAACTATGTTATATTTATGATAAAAAGTCTTGTTTCATATTTACATAAGTTACTTATTATTGCATTACGGTGTTTTAATAAATAAATTGCAGAAACGAGCACTTAAAATCATTCGAACAATTATACAAAGACAAACACCATTATTTCGTTTAGATTTAGACTTTCTAACCACCTCTTACTGGTAAGATGTGGTAGTCAGATTCAAATATAAAACATCTTAATGAAACAAACACACCCTTAGTGTAATAATACAACCAACTTCACCACCAAAATATACCCACTTAAACACAAATATACCCCCACCAAAACATGCGCACATAAAAAAAAACACACCACACGACTTGATTTTAATCAAAACCAAGTCTACCAAATTTGCCATGAAAAGCGCATTGATGGTGAGAGGTGTAATACTTGGTCTTCAAGTTGTTTTTGCGGATGGTCTTACACTTTCACTTAGGGCTGAGTAACGGATCAAACCCGACTCGAACCAACCAAACCTGAACCCAATGGCGGACCTATGTAGGGGCAGGGGAGGGTCCCAACCCCCAAATTTGCGGCACCTAATGTAAATATTATATGTTTTAAGGGTAATTTAGTTGAGGTTACAAACAAATCTCCGATTCGGCCTCCCCAAAATAAATTCGGCCCCCCCAAAAAAATGTTCTAATTCCGCCACTGCCTGAACCAACCAGAAAACCGAATAAGGGTAAAACGTGAACCGAGAACCGAACCAAGTAAAAGCTATCAAAACCGGAACCGAATCGAATAAGTTTGGGTCAGGTCGGTTTAGATATTTCTAACCGAATAAGTGTGTTTTGACCCGAACCGAGTAAAACCGAAATAGTTATAAACCCCGAAAACCAAACAAATAAAGTCGGTTCTATTCCATTCTACCCGGTTTCAATTGGTTTATCAGTTCGGGTCGGTTTTCAGGTGATTTTGCTCGGCTCCACACTTAATCCTTAATTAAGATTAGGGAAAAATATCCAAATCATCTCTAATCTTTTTTGACACATGTCACACCCAAACTTCTTTGCACACAACAAACACATCAAAAAACTTGTTCTCAATCTCACATCATGCACCTTTTTCTTTTATCAAACTTTTGATCATTCATTCATTCTATATAAAAAGCACCATCTCCTCTCATCTCACAATTCCAATTCCACCACCACCAAACATCAAACGCATGACCCAAAACAACATAAATGGCAGACTGGTCACACCTCCCTCACGAACTCCTTGATCTAATATCCAAACACCTCAATTCCGACACCGATCTCATTAAATTCCGATCAGTTTGCACCTCTTGGCGATCATCAATCACCCCTTTAACCTCTCGTTTCCCAATCTTACCAAACACAGGTATATCAGACACCACATGGGGCTTCTATCTCTCCAAAAGAACCATTTTTCGCATAACCCGACCCGACCCGGATCAAGAAAATGACCAACCATGGCTGATTAAGGTACAAAAAGACAACCCATTAAAAACCCATTTGCTCAATCCTTTAACTAGTCATGAATTTCAAACCCTTTTGCCCAATTGGCCTAGATCTTTGGATTTATTGAATTTTAGGGTTTTGGAATTAGGTCAAGAATATGCTTTGCAGTATATAAGTTATAGGCCTAATGCTAATTCAATTGGGGATTCTGTGACCCTTTATATGGAAAAAGTTGCCTTTTGTTTTGATGGGGTTATTGGGTTTGTTTTGTTGACTATTCATGTTTCGGGTAAATTGGCGTTGTTGAAATATGGCGATAAGAAGTGGAATATTATTAATGATATGCCTAGTCCTTATGATGATGTTATTTTTTACGATAAGGGGTTTTACGCGGTTGATAGTTCTGGGAGGACGGTTGTTGTGGATGTGGAGGAGATGTCGTTGAGAGTTGTGGCCGGGTCGGTTTTTGGGGGGGATAAGAAGTTTTTGGTGGAGAGTTTGGGGGAGTTGTTTATGGTTGATAAGTATTTGAGCGTTGGGCCGGATAATGATTATGAATATGATGATGAGAATTATGAGTTTTATGAGGATTTTGATTGTTTTATGAGTGAACGGACGGTTAAGCTTGAGGTTTATAAGATGGATAGAGAGGGGGAGAAGTGGGTTGCAGTTAAGGATTTGGGTGATCGGATGTTGTTTTTAGGGGATAATTGTGGGTTCTCTGCTTCTGCTAAGGATTTTCCGGGGTGTAAAGGGAATTGTGTGTTTTTTACGGGGCAGAGTAGGGAATATGATGGGGCAATGAAGAGTCGAGGGGTTAGTGTGTTTGATTTGGAGACTGGTAATATTGGGGCTATTCCAAATAACTCGGGTTATTCTCAGTTGTTTTGGCCTCCACCTGCGTGGCTTCATCCTAATCTGGCGGCTTTGGAAGTAAGTGTATATTTTCCTTATGATCAACTTTATATCTATGTTATGACATACATACGCTTAGGTTGTCTTAGATTTATCCTTGCTATTATAATGATTAGTATTAGTTTGTAAAGGTCAGAGAGAAGGGGAGGGGGGTTATAGTGGTTATTGTGGCATCAAGAATCCAAATGAGATAATTAGCTAATCAAATAACTTGTTGCTTGAATACAAGGATAATTAGGCAATCCTACAGTTCACTTTAACATCCCTTTACATGCTTATTCAAATCTGAATATTTTGACCCTAAGTTTTATTTCTTTAGTATCACGATTATTTTTTGCCATCCTCTCAAAATAGATAAGTTTAAACGCAAATCTTAATACCTCCATGGCTCCATAAAGCCAAGTATAAATTTCAGTCTGTAGATTACCTTGCAGAACAATGTGATTATTGAACCTTTATCTTACTGTTTAGTGTAATATGACATTATGACTCTGATTGGACTTCTAGTTTAATTAGTCATGTATAGACCTAGTTTGGTCAAATCTAAAATGGTTTTAATTGGTTAAAGATCTGTTCTAAATGGTTATGATTTGTGGGAGTTTTGTGTAACCTCATCGTATATTAAGCTGGTCCATGTCAGCCCTAATGTCTGTTTGCTTTAGGGTCCTTTATAATGGACAAAAAGATGTCTTTTCAATCAATGTTTGCTCTAGTAATAAGTATCTTCTGTTAGGATAGATATTATTGCATGTTATTTACATCATCGATTGTGTGACTGGCTTTATAACTAGATACTTAATCTTGATGGATACGAAACATGAAGAAATACTGCCTTTAGAAACACTTTTAGAGCTTCTAGTGTGGCTATGGTTCTAGTATAACGTGTGGTTATGAAAAGATGTTTAACCACTTGTCAAATGTCTTAAAGTGTCCTCCAATAACGTCCTAGTAAGCAAGTAGAGAAATGTTGTGTCGACCATGGTAGATCTTGATGCATGTCACTGATTGATCCATAAATTAAGTTGCTGTCATTTCTGTCTTATGCTATGATGGTAAGGGTCTAGATGGGCGGGTATTGGCCATTTCGTTGAGAATCATGTTGGTTTATTATACCTCAACCATGGTTCAAAAGGTTAAACAAAAACAAACAGTCGTATATTTTTAAATTGGTTGGATGGGCTAAAAAGTAAACGTTAGTTCTAGAGTTTGATTCTAACTGAACACTGGAGCAAGATTTTGGGGATCCTGTTTTTTATTTCTAGTTATAGGATGTGAATTATTTCTATGTGAATTATTATTACTTCAAGATGTGAATTATTCATGAAAAAATCTATTTGCAAGGAGTCTTTTGCGTAGTGAATCTTTTGTTTCTTGATTCTCTCTAATTAGAGTTGGCAAAATTGGCTGACTGGATGCTGGGTTACCGGTTCTGCTCTGGTTGGCCCTGAAAACACATCATCTGTCTTCTCAAAATTAGTAACTACTAAAACTAAATTTGGTTAAAAAAAAACTATGCAACTAAATAGTAATATTAATTTTTGAATGCACTTTGGGTGATTTTTGGCCTGTTTGACTCGTTTAACCGATATGGCGCATCTCATTTTTACCTGTAGTTTTATTAATGTAACCTGTTACAACTTTAGGAGCTAAAATTTTGTTTGACGTATTTGAGATATGTACCGTGTAATTTTATAAGGACCTGATTTGAATTTGCCAACTCCATTTTCGATCATCAACATCGATAATCTCTTGAAAACTTGCTCTTAAAGTATACTGACTTTTGTAGGTCATATAAACTTGCAGGATGGATTGGATCGTCTTAAAATCTAATCAGATTCGTACAAGACGACACAAGCCGAAACGTTAAAGTGTACATATGCTCTTCATGGCTTGTGCTGGTCATCGTTGCATAAACTTGAACATTTTTATGAAAAATAATAATAATGTTACCATTTTTCTTTTCTTTTCTTTTCTTTTTTCATAATTCATTGCTTTTCTGTTGTATGTTGATGCTGGTTGATTATGCTACTACATTTCTTTCAGCTGTTTGTTCTCGGTTCAATTTTATTTAAAAATCTGGTTGGTTTGGTTTGTGTTTTTAGGTGTTAACCCGGACCAAACTTCAAACTTATTGTTGTTGATTTAAGTGTGTGCTGTATTAATCAATTTATTCTACAGTCATTATGTTTACCATTTGTTTTTAGTTCTTTGTATTATAAATATTTATTTGCTTAAGAGTGATATGACTTTCAAACTTTAACCGAGTTAATTTAACCTTGAACTTTTATTTCTTGTTGGACTTAGTCGACCAAATAAAATATGGGGTTAGCATAGGGTGTTCATCGGTTCTCGGTTAATTGGTTTATTCGGTTTGGGTTGTTCGGTTAAAAAAAAAAATTTAGGTCATAACTGAAAACCGAACTGAACCAAAAATATCTGACCGAAAACCGAACTGAAGTTCCGTTCGATTATGGGTCAAAACCGAAAACCGAATTTTATATTTGAATTAAACTATTTATATATATTTTTTAAATTTAATTATATATATTTTTGGTAAATAAAAATATTTCAAGCATAAAAAGTGTTTTTTACATTAGTATAAAATTTTAATGGACATTTTATATATACAAAATAATATAAATATATAAAAAAATATATATACTTATATAAATTCGGTTTTCGGTTCAGATAGCCAAACCCATATTCAAACCGAAAACCGAACTTTTGATTCGGTTCGGTTCGGTTTTGACAAATTCGGTTCGGTTATAAGTTCGGTTTATTTTTTTCCGGTTCGGTTCGGTTTTCGGTTTATTCGGTTTATTACCCGAACCATGAACACCCATAGGTTAGCATCACTGCTGTAAAAGCAGGTATCATAGCAGCAGTCAAGGGGAATTTTTTTTTTTCATTTTTACACTTTCACTCTCCAAGATTTTAAGTTATACATGATACACCATGAACTATAAAACCACAGCAGAAAACTTCCCTGCTGTTTACAGCGGGGATGATTTTCCCATAAAATATTAGTTGATTAGACCCGGTAACTGGGTTTTTTTTCGCAGTCTCGTTATTTTTTGTATGCATAAAAAATTGCCAAAAATTTACAAAATAATAGATTCGAAACCATTGCGATAAACAACTAATCTCAAAACTAGATTTGATACTTTCACAAACCTTATAAATGTAATGCAAATAGGTTCAAAATGTAACACCCCAACCCGACAAGGGTAGAAGTGCCACAAGGATGGTGACATATCAGAGCATACATACATAATATCATACACAGCGGAAGTCTTAAACATAATTCAATAAGAAAGACCAAGCCAACACAGCTTAAGTCAAAGTACAAGTTCAATGATGAAGAAATAATCCAAAGGAAATAAGAACATAATCCAAATCCAAAGTCATAACATAAGGTGGTCATCTAAGGTAAAAGCTCCAACACAAGCTCTAACTCTCATCCCATAGCAAAAGCCCAGCTCCTAGCTTAGATACCTGCCGCAGGAAAAGGAAATGCGGCTGAACTTAAAAAGCCCAGTGAACAGATACATAAACAAAACAACGATAATGAAATAGAACGGAAATATAGTGCATCGGGGAATATCATAAGGAATAAACAAATGAATAATAGAAATGAAAAATAGGATAGTCATCTACCACGAGCCCAAAACTCAAAGTCACATTTCAAAGTCATAAGCCTTCAATTCATAATCTCACAATCAGAGGGGATACCTCTCAGGCAACCAGATAATATGAGGGGTGTCCTCATGTATCATAAGGGTGGAGTGATCAGCTCCCAGGGATTGTGAAGGGCATGTATAGCACACAGTACCAATCACCTCAAAGTCAACTCAAAGTCATAGTTAAATCCACTAAGCATACATGTCTAGGATTGCAACCCATACGCCCCTTACTCAAAGTCAATCTCAAAGTCATATACTCAAAGTCATAATGGCCATAATAGTAATCATAAAAAGGGACGGCGTGAGAAATCACTCACCCACACATGAGTCATGCCAGTGGTGCATCACAGACATGCCTATGGTACCTCCATAGGTAGGAGAAACATAAATGGCTCGGGTATCAAACTAAGAGTCAGGTCTCAAAGTCATGCAAAAGGTCATATAGCAAAGGTTTATCTCAAAGTCATCTCAAAATCATATCAGGGTTCAATCAAAAGGGAACATAGCAGTGGCTTGGGGAATCTTAACTGAAATCATAACTCAACATCAATGTATAGGAACCTTTTACTGAAAAAGGCAGAGTATCCGTACCTTATTGCAAAGCACAAATGAAACAAACACAGAAATGGAAAGGGCTCAAGATCTCTCCTTCTTCACACCTAGAGGAGAAATGGGGAATCATAATTCATTCTTAAATTCATGTCTTTCCATTTTAAGTAACTTTCCATTTTTAGCAGGTTTTCATAAATAGTAAGTTTCCACTTTTAGAAAGTTTCCATATCTAGAAAGTTGAATCATTATTAATGGAAATAAAGTATCTTTTAACCTTTTTACTCATTTGGTCCTTAGGGTTTCATAACTTTGCATTTTATACCCTTTACTTTCCAAAATTACACTTTAAACCTTTTTGTATTCAAAGTTACACATTAAACCCTTAACTTATCCATTTTACATAATGATCACTTATTTTATCATATTATACGAATGAATCCTCAAATATTCATAATTTACACTTTAAGTCCCTCAAGTTATAAAAGTTACATATTTAACCCTTTAATTTATAATTTCAACTTTTAATTATTACTAATTACATATTATGCCATTAAATTATCAAAGTGACACATAAATCCCTGAATATATTAATTTACTCAAAACAGCTCCAAGTTTCTGAAAATTACATGTTTAGTCCCTCTCTTTTAATTATTTTCAAAACAAACCCTAATTAGGTTTAAAATACATTTTAATCCATTTAAATGCAAAACTTACATTTAGCACCCTCATTATATATTTTATTCGAATATTATACAGCTCAAATAAAGTTCCAGAATTAACCCTTAAGTTTTAAAGTTTACAAAACTCACCCAAAACATTTATACCAAATCGTATCACATTTTTATGCATGATTAAAAACCCTAATCAAACCTAATCCAATTTTAATCATTACTTAATCATTTAAGAGCCATTAATAAAATCAAAACAAGCCCTAGTTCATAAACCCTAGGTTACACGATTTTATTTTCTTTTTCTCTTTATACGATTTAATCAAAGCAAAATAATTACGAAACACAATGTTTTAGGCCATGATAATTCTTCCAACATTTTTACAGATCAATATACATTATAAAAAGTGTAAATAAATTATATTTAGAATTATTATGGATCGCATGGTGTATTTTACGATTTACACATGTTTTTAGGGTTTAATTTACCAAAACGATGTCGAGCATGCATGGATCGATTAGAGCATTTTAGATGATGTTCATAGGGTGTAAGGGACCTGAGAAAAATACCAAACCAATACTTGAACGTGTGGAGAGGGCTGTACGAATTGTTGTATATGCGTATGGACAAAAACGAACCCAAAATGCTCACGACTTCACCAACGATCTTCCAACCTTGTAAACATTTTTCGTGGGTTTTATATGATGTAAGAATCACCAGAAAAATAATAAATAATTTTTGTGGTGGTCGAATGATGTATAAACAATTTTACCTTGTTATTAGGCGCGACAAAGGGAAAACCAAAACCACGATCGATCCAAGCTTCAAAAATTCAAAAGGGTATTTTTCTAGGACTTCTTGGATGTTGTTTGATCACAGAAAAATGCTTTGGAATTATGGGGTTGTCGAATGGAGGCTGTGAGAATTTCTTGTGTGTTTTATTTTGGATCGGCAAATTAGGGTTTGGGAGAAAAATGTATGGATTGACTTTTAAAATAGGAATGCCGTGTGATGAGGGGAGGGCTTGGTCCAGAATTTTCGAAATTTAGGTTGGGAGAATAATTGTGATGATTATCTTCCATATTTATCAATATTTAAATCATTTAAAATCTCTTTAAAATTCATTTTATTTCATTCGGCCCTATGAGGGGTATTTTGGTAATTTTGCAACTTTTATAAATGTTAAATGAAGTTGTTAAAATTACTTTGGATCATAACTTGTTCATTGTTAGAAGTTTGGAATCATTTGGATACTTTATAAGCTTTTAAATAATTTTTAAACTTGTAGGGGCAATTTGGTCATTTCACATGCTTTCAGATTTTAGGTGTTACAACTTCTTCCCCTCTAAAAAGAAAAATTTCGTCCTCGAAATTTGAAAGGAATCAGAAATGAAACGAATCGAAACATAACGGAGACATACCAGATCAGAATACAAAGTGAGGATAACTAGCTCGAATAGACTCCTCGGTTTCCCAGGTAGCTTCCCGCTCTGGGTGGTTCCGCCAAAGAATCTTAACGAAAGGAATAACTTTACGCCTCATAACTCGCTCTTGGCGATCAAGAACAGCTTCCGGCTCCTCCGGAAGAGACATATCGGCCTGAATCTGATCGAAAGGATAGGACACCACATGCAAAGGATGATAATTGTATCCCCTCAGAAGAGATACATGAAAGATGTCATGAACATGTGATAACAGCGGAGGAAGAGCCAAACGATACGAAACCTCCCCAATGCGCTCCAAAATCTCAAATGGTCCAATGAATCGAGGACTAAGCTTGCCCTTGATCCCGAAACGTTTAACTCCACGAAACGGCGAAACTTTAAGGAATACCCGATCACCAACACGAAACTCTAAGTCACGCCGATGCTTATCAGCATAACTCTTTTGACGCGCACGTGCTTCCTTCAACTTTTCCCTAGCAACATCCACTTTCTCGGTAGCAATCTGAACTAACTCCGGACCTTCAATAATGCGCTCACCAACCTCATTCCAACAAACTGGAGCTCTGCACTTCCTACCATACAACATCTCGAAAGGAGCCATACGAATACTCGCGTGCCAGCTGTTGTTGTATGCAAACTCAACCAAACACAAATATTCGTCCCAGTTACCAGTCCACTCTAAAGCACATGCCCTCAACATATCTTCTAATGTCTGGATGGTCCTCTCCGACTGACCATCTGTCTGAGGGTGAAAAGCCGTGCTGAACTTAAGGCGCGTACCCCATGCCTTATGCAATCCCTTCCAGAAACGAGATGTAAACCATGGGTCTCTATCTGATATGATGGCCGTAGGCATACCATGAAGCCTAACGATCTCCTGCTGAAATATGTCCGCCAACTTACTAACTCTGTAGTCCACACGAATAGGGAGAAAGTGAGCAGACTTGGTTAGTCGATCAACAACCACCCAAATCGCATCATGCTTCTTACAGGTAAGAGGTAAACCTGTAACGAAATCCATGGAAATCTCTTCCCACTTCCACTTCGGAATCTCTAACGGCTGTAATAACCCACTCGCTCTTTGATGCTCGATCTTTACTTGCTGGCAAGTCAAACACTTCGATACAAACAACGCCACGTCATGTTTCATACCATTTCACCAAAAATGTTGTTTAAGATCCCTGTACATCTTGGTAGAACCAGGATGAATAGTGAACGGGGAACTATGAGCCTCTGATAGAATAATCTCTCGAAGTTCCGGATCGTTAGGAACGCAAAGACGATCCTCAAACCAAACCACACCAAATTCGTCAACTCTGAACTCTGACTGTTTGCCTTCCTCAACATTTTGAACTATAGACCACAGCTCACCATCCTCCTTCTGAGCTTCCTTTATTCGCAAGATAAGATTGGACTCAACTTTAAGACTAGCCCAAAAACCATCCTGACCTCGAATACAAAACTCCACATCCAGAAGCTCTAAGTCATGCAAAACACGAGGATCAAACTCTAAACTCGCAACCATACCAGACTTCCTACTAAGAGCATCCGCGACTACATTCGCCTTACCGGGATGATACTGAATATTAACATCATAGTCCTTCAGGAGTTCTAACCACCGCCTCTGTCTCATATTCAGTTCCTTCTGAGTGAAGATGTACTTAAGACTCTTGTGATCGGTGAAAATGTCACAAGACTCTCCATACAAATAATGGCGCCAAATCTTTAGCGCGAAAACCACAGCCGCTAACTCAGGATCATGTGTCGGATAATTCACCTCGTGAGGTTTCAGCTGCCTCGAAGCATAAGCAATCACCTTTCCATGCTGTGTCAACACACATCCCAAACCTTTCTTCGATGCATCACTATATATTTGAAAACCACCTGAACCAGATGGAAGAGTCAAAATAGGTGCAGACACTAAACGTTTCTTCAACTCCTCGAAACTACTTTCCCTCTCATCAGTCCAAACAAACTTCTCTCCTTTCCTCATCAATTGTGTTAAAGGCAAAGCGAGACGCGAAAAGCCTTCAACAAATCTCCTATAATACCCAGCAAGACCCAGAAAACTCCTTACTTCCGTCACGTTTGTAGGTCTCAGCCATTTTGTGATAGCCTCAACCTTCGCAGGGTCCATAGTAATACCGTCCGCAGAAACAATGTGACCTAAGAAGGCTACTCGATCCAACCAAAACTCGCACTTCGAAAACTTCGCATATAATCTCTGCTGTCGAAGAACCTCCAGAACCATACTAAGATGTTGCTCGTGTTCCTCCTCGGACTTAGAATACACAAGGATGTCATCTATGAAGACAATGACGAACTTATCGAGGAATTCGTGAAATACCCGGTTCATAAGGTCCATGAAAACTGCAGGAGCATTGGTCAACCCGAAAGGCATAACCAAGAATTCATAATGACCGTACCGAGTTCGAAAAGCCGTTTTAGGAACATCTTGCTCCCTCACCCGAAGTTGGTGATAACCGGACCTCAGATCAATCTTAGAGAAATGCCTCGCTCCTTGCAATTGGTCAAATAGATCATCAATGCGTGGAAGAGGGTAACGGTTACGGATTGTGATACGGTTAAGTTCCCGATAATCAATACAAAGACGCATGCTTCCATCCTTCTTCTTAACAAACAATACGGGAGCACCCCATGGAGACACACTCGGACGAATGAATCCATTATCTAACAGTTCTTGCAATTGCTCCTTCAGTTCTTTCAATTCGATCGGTGCCATACGGTATGGAGCTTTAGATATGGGTTCAGCACCCGGAACCAGATCGATGCTGAACTCAATTTCTCGAGCAGGAGGAATACCAGGAAGTTCATCTGGAAACACATCAGTAAAATCGCGCACAACGCGAATACCATCAATGCTCGGAACATCCACAGAAGTATCCTTGATAGAAGCAAGGAAACCAATACAGCCATGTGAAATCAGTGTCCGGGCTTTCATAGCCGAAATGATCTTTACAGACTTCAGAGGTTGTGAACCAGAATAGACAAAATCAGGATGATGAAGATTACCAAAGATCACTTTACGAGCATAACAATCAATGGTCGCTTTATGAGCAGCCAACCAGTCCATGCCCAGAATAATATCAAAGTCAATCATATCGATGGGAAGAAGGTTCGCAGCACGAATACGATCATCGAAACGAAGAGGGCAATTCACATACTCAACATCAATAATCACATGAGTTTTCATCGGAGTAGCAATAGATATACGGTTCTTTAATCGTTTTGGGGTTATGTTTATTTTATTTGCAAGTGAAGTAGATATTATGGAATGTGTAGCACCGGTGTCAAATAAAACAAAGACAGTACGATCTCCAATAAATAGAAAACCCGTAATAGTACCTGAGGAACCAGCTGCCTGATCACGAGTCATAGAGTAAACCCGGCCTGAATTAGGAGCAGCCCTAGCATCAACTTTAGGTTCACCAGCCTTCTTCTTAGGACAGTCGATGACTTTGTGATGAGTAGATCTACACCAGAAACAACCACCAGAAGCTTTATAACAAGGACCTGGATGAGTCTTCCCACAGAAAGTACATGTAGGAGGAGGGGGTAGAGCTTCAAAAGACTTCTTCTGACCCGACGATCCCGACTGCTGATACTGCTGAGAATCCCTACGTCGGTTGTTATTATTCTGCCCTTGACGATCACCACCATACCTACCAGTATCCCGACGATCCTGATTCTTGTAATCCTGCTGTCTATTATTATAACCACGGTCCTGACGACCCCTCTGATCATACCCCTGGTCCTGTCGACCCCGAGAATCCTGTCTATGGTCCTGCCGACCATGACTACGAGAATCCACCCTGTTACCATCCCTATCACGCTTATAAGGCACCCGATCCGCATGTAGCAACTCAATGTTACGGGCGGCATCCTGCACTCCAGCAACATCCTCAAAAGTAGTGTTAACGATCTTGTCCAACACCCACTTCTTCAAAGCCCATTTAAAATGACGTGCCTGACGCACAGCATCACCAGTAACCTCTGGCCCAACAAAACTAGCCAAACACAAGAATCTCTGCATAAACTCTCCGGATGACTCCTGATCACCCTGACGAATCGACCCGTACTCTCTCTCATACCTTAACTGTTCTGCCATAGGAAGATACTGTCTGTAAAATGCCTCAATGAAATCAGCCCACGAACAAGTCTCAGCAAAATCACCTCCTTTGGCCTGAACAAGAGCAGTCCACCAGTTCTGAGCATCACCTTCCAATTTGAATGTAGCCAAACGAGTTTTAAACTCGTCACCACATCCCAGAACACGAAACAATTTCTCAACATGTGTGATCCAATCCTCTGCTTCATGGGGAGTAGCAGCGGACTTGAATGAGAGAGGCTTGAGCTTGTTAAACCTCTCGATCCACACATGGATACCAGTTGGGGGAACATGAGGTGAAGCATTAGGTTGAGCATTTGGTGGAGTAGAAGGTCTAGCACCACTACCAGAAGGACTCGGCCCATTCCTGAGGTTATTGGCCACTTCAGTCACTACTCGTGGAATAGCAGCTTCCAAAGCAGCGTTAATCATAGCTTGGAAATCAGGGGCATCATCATCCCCATCAGTGTACTGAGTAAAGCGGGTGTTCACCATCTGAATGATCATGGAAAGGGATTAGCAAAACATAAGAGAAAATAAGCACGAAATGGAAGACGAAGCAGAAACCTATGCTACCCAAATCCTCACCAGTCAAACCTAAAGTCTTAAGGGTCAAATCCTAAGGTCCATAAGACTCACAGGCCATGTTTATGTACTACAGGTCGCAGCCTGGGCTCTGATACCATAATTGTAACACCCCAACCCGACAAGGGCAGAAGTGCCACAAGGATGGTGACATATCAGAGCATACATACATAATATCATACACAGCGGAAGTCTTAAACATAATTCAATAAGAAAGACCAAGCCAACACAGCTTAAGTCAAAGTACAAGTTCAATGATGAAGAAATAATCCAAAGGAAATAAGAACATAATCCAAATCCAAAGTCATAACATAAGGTGGTCATCTAAGGTAAAAGCTCCAACACAAGCTCTAACTCTCATCCCATAGCAAAAGCCCAGCTCCTAGCTTAGATACCTGCCGCAGGAAAAGGAAATGCGGCTGAGCTTAAAAAGCCCAGTGAACAGATACATAAACAAAACAACGATAATGAAATAGAACGGAAATATAGTGCATCGGGGAATATCATAAGGAATAAACAAATGAATAATAGAAATGAAAAATAGGATAGTCATCTACCACGAGCCCAAAACTCAAAGTCACATCTCAAAGTCATAAGCCTTCAATTCATAATCTCACAATCAGAGGGGATACCTCTCAGGCAACCAGATAATATGAGGGGTGTCCTCATGTATCATAAGGGTGGAGTGATCAGCTCCCAGGGATTGTGAAGGGCATGTATAGCACACAGTACCAATCACCTCAAAGTCAACTCAAAGTCATAGTTAAATCCACTAAGCATACATGTCTAGGATTGCAACCCATACGCCCCTTACTCAAAGTCAATCTCAAAGTCATATACTCAAAGTCATAATGGCCATAATAGTAATCATAAAAAGGGACGGCGTGAGAAATCACTCACCCACACATGAGTCATGCCAGTGGTGCATCACAGACATGCCTATGGTACCTCCATAGGTAGGAGAAACATAAATGGCTCGGGTATCAAACTAAGAGTCAGGTCTCAAAGTCATGCAAAAGGTCATATAGCAAAGGTTTATCTCAAAGTCATCTCAAAATCATATCAGGGTTCAATCAAAAGGGAACATAGCAGTGGCTTGGGGAATCTTAACTGAAATCATAACTCAACATCAATGTATAGGAACCTTTTACTGAAAAAGGCAGAGTATCCGTACCTTATTGCAAAGCACAAATGAAACAAACACAGAAATGGAAAGGGCTCAAGATCTCCCCTTCTTCACACCTAGAGGAGAAATGGGGAATCATAATTCATTCTTAAATTCATGTCTTTCCATTTTAAGTAACTTTCCATTTTTAGCAGGTTTCCATAAATAGTAAGTTTCCACTTTTAGAAAGTTTCCATATCTAGAAAGTTGAATCATTATTAATGGAAATAAAGTATCTTTTAACCTTTTTACTCATTTGGTCCTTAGGGTTTCATAACTTTGCATTTTATACCCTTTACTTTCCAAAATTACACTTTAAACCTTTTTGTATTCAAAGTTACACATTAAACCCTTAACTTATCCATTTTACATAATGATCACTTATTTTATCATATTATACGAATGAATCCTCAAATATTCATAATTTACACTTTAAGTCCCTCAAGTTATAAAAGTTACATATTTAACCCTTTAATTTATAATTTCAACTTTTAATTATTACTAATTACATATTATGCCATTAAATTATCAAAGTGACACATAAATCCCTGAATATATTAATTTACTCAAAACAGCTCCAAGTTTCTGAAAATTACATGTTTAGTCCCTCTCTTTTAATTATTTTCAAAACAAACCCTAATTAGGTTTAAAATACATTTTAATCCATTTAAATGCAAAACTTACATTTAGCACCCTCATTATATATTTTATTCGAATATTATACAGCTCAAATAAAGTTCCAGAATTAACCCTTAAGTTTTAAAGTTTACAAAACTCACCCAAAACATTTATACCAAATCGTATCACATTTTTATGCATGATTAAAAACCCTAATCAAACCTAATCCAATTTTAATCATTACTTAATCATTTAAGAGCCATTAATAAAATCAAAACAAGCCCTAGTTCATAAACCCTAGGTTACACGATTTTATTTTCTTTTTCTCTTTATACGATTTAATCAAAGCAAAATAATTACGAAACACAATGTTTTAGGCCATGATAATTCTTCCAACATTTTTACAGATCAATATACATTATAAAAAGTGTAAATAAATTATATTTAGAATTATTATGGATCGCATGGTGTATTTTACGATTTACACATGTTTTTAGGGTTTAATTTACCAAAATGATGTCGAGCATGCATGGATCGATTAGAGCATTTTAGATGATGTTCATAGGGTGTAAGGGACCTGAGAAAAATACCAAACCAATACTTGAACGTGTGGAGAGGGCTGTACGAATTGTTGTATATGCGTATGGACAAAAACGAACCCAAAATGCTCACGACTTCATCAGCGATCTTCCAACCTTGTAAACATTTTTCGTGGGTTGTATATGATGTAAGAATCACCAGAAAAATAAGAAATAATTTTTGTGGAGGTCGAATGATGTATAAACAATTTTACCTTGTTATTAGGCGCGACAAAGGGAAAACCAAAACCACGATCGATCCAAGCTTCAAAAATTCAAAAGGGTATTTTTCTAGGACTTCTTGGATGTTGTTTGATCACAAAAAAATGCTTTGGAATTATGGGGTTGTCGAATGGAGGCTGTGAGAATTTCTTGTGTGTTTTATTTTGGATCGGCAAATTAGGGTTTGGGAGAAAAATGTATGGATTGACTTTTAAAATAGGAATGCCGTGTGATGAGGGGAGGGCTTGGTCCAGAATTTTCTAAATTTAGGTTGGGAGAATAATTGTGATGATTATCTTCCATATTTATCAATATTTAAATCATTTAAAATCTCTTTAAAATTCATTTTATTTCATTCGGCCCTATGAGGGGTATTTTGGTAATTTTGCAACTTTTATAAATGTTAAATGAAGTTGTTAAAATTACTTTGGATCATAACTTGTTCATTGTTAGAAGTTTGGAATCATTTGGATACTTTATAAGCTTTTAAATAATTTTTAAACTTGTAGGGGCAATTTGGTCATTTCACATGCTTTCAGATTTTAGGTGTTACACAAAATTAGCTCAATAAAACATATCAACCTGAATTCCTGAAATGACATGAATAATAATGTATTGCCTTTGATACGTTTGTATCATAGATGGACGTTCGTGGAGTTTGGGAATGGTTGTGCCCTCCGAAACTTTTAATTTTTACTTATATTCAACTTAAAAAGTTTTATCATATTTGATGGTACATTTTATGAAGAAAATACCATTCTGCCGAAATCAAATAATATATCATTTGGCAATCCTAATAAGTTTATTCAAGTTTTGTCTATGTTCCAAACGAAACTTTACAAAGCTTTGAGTATGTTTAGCAAAATTAGTTGGTGTTGGTGTTTAATTTTATTTGGCAAAACTAGTTGGTGTTCGCGTTGTTGCTATTGCTGTTACTGAAAAAAAAATAAATTGTAGCTTATTTTTTTATAGTGGTGTTTTGCAACTGGCTGTTGATCATACTTAGTCCAAAAAAGCTACAGACAATCAAAACGCAATTCTAATAATATAAATCATCGAACTTACCGGAAGTGAGAGATTAAAGAAAATACGGAATTTTGAGGCTAGTTATCGAGCACCACCTAGTTGCCTCCACCACCTAGATTTGTGCTGCCAAACAAAACTTATTTTTGGACAAAAGATTATTTTGTAAAAAAAAAAAAGGTAAAAAAGAAGCTTTAGCTCTTATAATCTTTTCATAATCTGGCACACCAAACACACCCTTAGTCGACCAAGCTCAAAGCTAACATTACAACACCATTATTTCCATAATGTTGGCGTTGCACAACTACCTCAAGTGGCGTTACATCTTCAATGTTGCCATACAACACTAAACTAGCAGTACGTGTAATTTGCTCTTAGATAAAATATCAACTTGTTTACCTAAAAAATAACACGAACCAAACAGTGATTTAAGATAGAAAAATTAGCAATTGTGATGATAAATAGTAGTAAGGTTGAGGTGGTTCGGTCATGTCAGGAGGAGGCCTTAATCAGCGCCCGTAACAAGAGTCGAAGCGCTAGTAGTGGATAGAGTGAGAAGGAGGGGTATACCCAAACTTAGGTGGGAGGATAGAATTAATCTTGACATGAATGAGCTTCTCTTGTCCGAGGAAATGACCTTAGATAGGAAGGCGTGGAGAGAAGGATCTGCGGGTAGCTTAGGCTAGGTGTGCGTGGGTTTAGGTTGTTTTGGCGTTAGGATTTTTTGGCGGCTCTTTGTGGCCTTGCCCCCTGTGTTTTGGTTGCTTTGCCTTAGCTTTAGGCCTCCATGCATTGCCCTGCTTTGCTCTGTGTTGCTCCCTTAGGTTTGTCTGCTTTTCTTCGTGCATTGCTTTTTGCTTTTGTGCTCCTTTGCCTGTGATACTACATGTGCCCCCTTGCCTCTTTGCCTTTCTTCGGGTCCCTTGTTCTGTTTCTGCTATGTTTGCGTTTTTACTTTCTTTTGCCTGCTTGTTGCTTGTTGTTCTATGACTCTTTGGCTCTCCTTTCTTTGCTCTCTCACGTGCACACATGCACTTGCCGGATGCCTCATTGGAAGTAGTCTTTCTACTTCCAGGTCTATCGGGGTAGGGTTATGATCTGTCTACATTCTACCTCCCCATTACCCTGCACCGGCGGGATTGAGTTTGTTGTTGTTGTGATGATAAATAGTACTAGTAGTAAAGAATAAGAGGGACTAATTGTGCAAACCCCTAAAAGAAAAAGGTATAAGAACCAACACTTGCCTTCAGTCTTCTTCCTTAGTCAAAACCCTCGCCGGACCCCTAACAGACCCCTAACGATCACTTTATCTTCCCGTTTAATTTATATATTAAACCTTTTAATTCACACTTAAATAATACATAATATGTCATAATCATAATTAATAATAACAAAAATCATGAAGAAAACAGACAACTCATCTTCTAGCGGTAAAAAGAAAACATTTGGCTTACAATTCAACGAAAACGACGTCGTTTCAAGTGTAATAGGCGGCATAGTTGAAAAAGGCTTCAATCAGCCGCTCTCTCAGCCACCTCAGGTCACAGTTCTTCCGTTTCCGGTTGCTCGACATCGCTCTCACGGACCCGTAAGCCCGCTTTTTCGCTTAAATGATTCATATTAATAGTTACTTAGTTGTATATATTTTTATATAGAGCTGTAATGTAGTTTATGTTTAGGTCATTTTAAGCCCTAAATTTGTGTTAGTGAGAAGCCTGGCTTTCGGTTTATTTATGTAGTAATGATAATGTAGGTCATTTTTAGGTTAGCTGTTTGTTAATTGAGCCTAACAAGGTTTTACATGGCCCGGGGTTAAAGTTCTCTTTGAGTTGTTTTTCTGCCATCCAAAAATTTCACGCGCTCATGTATTGCATATGATGGTAGGAATGTGCGTGATTCATGTTAGAGTTAGGGTGTTTTTCAAAAATTATAAGAACATGAAATAAAATCGTGTTAGAATTTATAAACTCCAATTTTAAACATACCTCTCAACCGTTTAAATAACACATTAAAAAAAAATGCTTGGATCGATAACAATTATAAAAAGTTTATTAAAAGCAAAGATGTTGTTTTTTACATATTTAGAGAGGTTGCTTGCAAGTTTTAATAACTTAAAATATACATCAAGCAAACTCTAAAACATAATGGGCTTGAACGTGTGACCAAGAGCTTGAAATGCATTAATCTTACCAGTGGACTACATTAACAAATGTTACTATAATTGCTCTACAACATTTATGACTAATAGAAAAACTTTCTATTCACTAGAGTCACGTCTACTAGTTTGCTAATTGCTACCAAGGTGATACTATTGTGCTAGCGAGAAACTGATATAAAATTATTGTAATTTGAAGCATTGGGGTCCGAGGAGTAGTGGATTGAGTACGCGTGGTAAGGTTGAGGAGGAAGAGGAAGAGGATGAAGATGATGAAGATTTTGCTATGTTTGATCGGGTTGCAGCTGATGCTGTTCCGGTTAAAAGGAAACAAAAGAAAGGTTTGGATTTTAAGCGGTGGAAAGATATTATCAACGATGATCAGGCTGACGAGTTTGGTAACAAGAAGGAACAGAAACCAAATGGTGATAGAAAACCGAGTAATGTGAAAAAGGATTTGAATGGCGAAAAATCAGAAGTAGTGAAGAATAGGGAGTATAATATAGGCGTTGGTTTTGATGATGTTCAAAGTAATATTGATTATGGTATGCGATCGACTGTCAAGGCAAAGAAGACTAGTTTTGATTCTGTTCCTGTAGGTGTGGGTGTTGAGCAGGGTTCTACGAGTATTGAGAGTGAGATTGATGCTGAGAATCGTGCTCGATTGGAGAAGATGTCGACTGAGGAGATTGCAGAGGCTCAAGCTGAGATAATGAAGAAGATGGATCCGGCTTTGATAAAGATATTACAGAAGAGGGGGCAAGATAAAACTAGAAAGAATAGTTCTACTAGCTCAAAAACTTCTATCAGCTCGAATAGTTCTATTAGCTCTGCTGTTATTGGCTCCTTTGCTGAATCGAATGATAACAAGGTTGAGAAAGTGTCAACAAGTGATAATGGTCGGAATATGATTATGGCAGGCCCGAATCATAAACGGATTGGGTTAGAGAGTAAAGACGTGCCAGAAAAGAAGTCTTCTGGCAGTTTATGGGATGCGTGGAGCACAAATGTTGAGGCTGCTAGGGATTTAAGGTTTTCTTTGGATGGTGATGTTATAAATGATCATGTTCCCGTACCAGGTCTGAATACGGTGATATTTTCACTTATGTTAATATTATATGATTGTTTATACAACTAAGTGTTATCTTATGAGATATAACTGCATCCAGGTGGTGTTGAAAATGCTTCGGAACGTGACTTTTTAAGAACCGAGGGTGACCCTGGTGCACTTGGTTACACCATCAAAGAAGCACTGGCTCTCACGAGAAGCGTGGTTAGTTGTACTACTTTCTATGTTTTTATGCAATGTTCCCTCCTTCTACACACACACACACATGCAATAGCACTTTGATCTTTTGACATATACCCATATAATATATAAGGTGTAGTAATGAGTAATTTTTCAAATACGTGAAATTTTGTGTAATATATGTAACTGAAAAGTTGTCTGTTTGATATTGGTGCAATATAATATAAACTCAGGATTTTCTCCCTTGTCACGTGTAAGGTTCCTGGACAGCGGGCGCTTGCTTTGCATCTTATTGCATCTGTACTTTATAAAGCACAAGAGAATATGTGTAGAAACCAGACAGGCTCAACTTTGAAAGTTGATAATCAGAATCAGATTGTTGACTGGGAGGCTCTTTGGGCTTTCGCATTAGGTCCAGAACCCGAACTTGCTTTATCACTCAGGTAAATCGAAGAATTCATAAGTTAATTACACATCTTGTTGAATAGTATCTATATTTGTGAGTTGGTCTTTGATATTTTTTATTTTAAAAGTCAAACTGTATCGTTCGTACTATTGTACTAGTCTTCTTGCTTATTTTAAATCTGTTTCATTCTGACCCGTTTTTGTAACTTTGAAGGATGTGTATTGATGATAACCATAATTCTGTGGTCATTGCTTGTGCAAGAGTCATTCAGTGTGTCCTTAGCTATGACTTCAATGAGCTCTTCTTTGATATCTCCGAGGTAAAATAATATACTCAACTGGCTTTGTCTTTCGTTGTTTGTCTCATAAGTCATAGTTACTCACAAGATACTATTTGAATTCAGAAAACGGGAATATATGAGAAAGATGTCTGCACGGCTCCCATTTTTAGAAGTAGACCCAAGATTGAAGTTGGTTTTCTTCATGGTGGCTTTTGGAAATACAACACTAAACCCTCAAATATTTTTCCTTTTGAGAATATTATGAGGGATGATGAGGCTGAAGATGAACACACAATAAAGGATGATGTTGTGGTGGCTACACAGGACATTGCAGCTGGCTTAGTTAGAATGGGTATCCTTCCAAGAATTCGCTATCTACTGGAGGTAAGCCTTATTTTTGGAAGCCGTGCTTCTTTCTTTGTCATATGAGTATGTAAATCACGAATAACTTGGATAATTCATATTATTTAACCACTTTAAGTCAACGTGCTAACGAGTTGGAAACTTTTGATCAAACATATTTTTAAATTCAGAACTGTTAAAGTATAGAGTAGAACAAATATCGAACCTCATTTTTCTAGTGACTCACTTGTGCTGTACATTTTCAGTCTGAACCTTCAGCAGCTTTGGAAGAATGCCTAATTTCTATACTGGTTGCAATAGCAAGGCATTCCCCTACATGTGCAGAAGCAATCATCAACTGTGAGAGGCTACTTAAAGTTATTATCCACAGGTTCACTACAAAAGACCAAATGGGAGTCGATTATTCAAAGATAAAGTCTATTATCCTCATGAAGGTATGTAATTATTTTTATTTAATAGTGAAACCAAACAATTTTTCTAACTCTCACTATATTGTCACAGGTACTTGCTCGATCAGACAGAAAAAGGTGTATGGAATTTGTAGACAGTGGAATTTTCCAGAAGCTGTTGTCGCATTTATATCGTTGTGCATTCTCTGTTGATAACTTTTTGAATATAGAAACAGAAAAGTTCAAACTTTTATCAGCCTTGCTGGTTGAACAGCTACGTTTGTGGAAGGTCGGCATTCAGTATGGGTATTGTGTATCATACTTTCCAGACCTGTTCCCTGCTCTCTACAACTGGTTGGATGTTCCTGCATTAGAAAAATTGATTGAGAAGAACATACTTCATGAATTCACCGCCATCACTAAGGAAGCATACCTGGTCCTCAAGGCTTTAACAAAAACACTCCCAAATTTTTACTCACAGAAGATTGATCAAAATGACACAGACACTTGGCGTTGGGGCCATGTTGGTCCGATGATCGATTTAGCACTTAAGTGGGTATCATTGAAAAGTGATGAATCTTTATCCAACTTATTATTAGTTTCCAGTGGCACAAAAAAAGAAGGGTTGACTTCAATATTATGGGTAATATCGGCAGTTATGCACTTTCTTGTGGGTGTTCTTAAAAGTGTGATACCAGACGATAATTCTAGCATTCAAGGTGGGAATCTTCCTTGGTTACCCGAATTTGTACCAAAGATAGGATTACACATAATCAAGAACAGGCTTTTGAGTTTTACCCAAGTGAATGAACACTCGTTCCTTGAGTTCCTCTGTCAATATAGACCTCAAAGTGATCAAGAAACATCATTAGCCTCTGTATGCTGCCTTGACGGGTTGGTAGAGATTGTTCATTCAGTAAATAGTTTGATTCAGCTAGCAAACACCAAGATCACTATTTCATCGATTGAGCACTCGAATGTACCAAGTGCTGATAAAGTTCTAACTGATGGCATACTCAAGTGTTCTTTACCGGAGATGACAACATTGCTGACTACCTTCATGAAGTTAACATCCTCTTCTGGTAAACTTGTGCAGTCGATTGAGATGTTTGGAAGAGGTGGTCCTGCTCCTGGTGTTGGTGTTGGATGGGGGGCCTCAGGAGGAGGGTTTTGGTCTTTAAACATTATGGTGACCCAAATGGACGCAAGATTGGTCTTAAAGTTGCTTGAGATCATTCTGGACGAGTCCACTAAAGAAAGCCCAAAAAAGGAAGAAATAAATATTATAATGGAGAGAGTAAATTCTGTTTTTGACTTGTGCTCACTTGTGGGACCCAGGGATGGAATTATAATGGAAAAAGTTCTCGATATCTTGCTACAACCACAAATTTTGAAGTATCTTGATTTTGGTATTCGACGTTCTGTAACATTTGGGTGGGAATATACAGAAGAAGAGTACTCGATGTTTAGTAATTATTTACGTTCTCACTTCAAGAACAGATGGTTGACTGTAAAGAAGTCAAAAACAAAAGCCAACGCTACCAAAAAGAGTAAATTCTCACTCGACACCATCCAAGAAGACGTTGACTCATCAAAAAACATGTTATTGGTAACTGAATGGGCTCATCAAAGGCTACCACTTCCTAGTCATTGGTTTCTGAGTCCCATCTCGACCATTGACTACACCAAAGTGGTTAACCTTCCAGTCACACCTAACTTTCCTGAAGTTGCAAGATGTGGGCTTTTCTTTATTTTAGGTCTTGAAATGATGTCCAGTCATCTTTCTTCTAACTCTTACCCATCCATCAATAATGTCCCGGTTATATGGAAACTGCATGCTTTATCTGTAACCTTATTTGCTGGGATGGATATCCTTGAAGAAGAGAAGAGTAGGGATGTTTATAGTAATTTGCAGGAGTTGTATGGGAATATTCTTGATAAAAAGTTGTTAGAAGTTGGACGGGATAACAGTGTTGAGTTTTTGAAGTTTGACAAGGAGATTCACGACAGTTACTCGACATTTATTGAAACTCTCGTGGAGAATTTTGCTGGTGTATCATATGGTGATTTGTTGTATGGTAGGCAAATGTCAATGTATCTGCATCGTTGTGTTGGAACTCCAATCAGACTTGCTGCTTGGAATGCCTTGTCACATATTAGAGCTCTTGAACTTTTGCCACCATTAGACAAATGCTTAGGTCAAGAGGAAGGATACCTTGAACCTCTGGAGGTACAATATTTGGTCTTGCTATCTTCTGGTAGAGTTTAGGAAATGGGCGGGTTGAGTAACGAGTCAAAACTTTAAATTTTTTGGTAGGCTTCAAATTGGGTCGAGTCGAGTTGCCCGAAACAGTTTCTGTCCGATATTAACTTTTTATACAAATATACAATCTAAGTAAATTGGTGAAAATGGGTCGAATCAGTTGCATATAATTCAAACTTTCTAAATATAGTGTTTCTTAGAGTTGATTTTTATAAGATTGAATCTCAATCGTCTGTGTGAATTTACATTGCATAATAGATTGTGAGACTGAATATTCAGAATCTTGTTAGCTAACAAATGGTAATTGTACAGGATGATGAAATGATTCTGGAAGCATATGTAAAATCATGGGTTTCTGGTGCTCTCGACAGATCATTAACTAGACAATCAGTTGCTTTAACGTTGGTTATTCATCATTTATCACATTTCATCTTTGGTGATCACTCTGGTGACAAAAATTCATTGCGAAATAAATTGGCTAAATCTATTTTTCGCGATTACTCCCGAAAATCAGATCATGAGGTATGTTCTCTATAGCACACAACCTTTGTATTCACTGTATTTTACAGTCTTCATTTTAAATTTGTAAGTCTCTCCTTATAATTTCATATGTTTATGATGATAGGGTATGATGGTAAAACTCATTCAATATAAGAAGCCAGCAACTCGCGGAAAACTGGATCAAGCAGAAGATATGTCACTGCAGGGGCCTGAGATATCTAGAAGGCTTATGGTATTGAAGGATGCCTGTGAAGGCAATTCTACACTTTTAAGTGTAGTCGAAAAGCTCAAAACCCTGTTCTAAAAGAACCATAATTCTTGTTGGAGAACAAGCATCTTGTAAAGCACAGTGTAGATTTTGCTACTGTAACTTGCCAAAGATATTGTTGAAATTGAAAAGCTTTATTATGATGTAAAACTTGAAAGCTTCAAAAATTTTGGAAATGAACAAGGCAAAAGAGCTACGAGCTTTGATTTTGGTATAAAATCATAAAAAAAAAATAAGTTAACCATAACTAGGGATTGGCAAAGCCAAGCCCGACCACTGTACCGGTGTTTCCTTGGCCCGAGCAATTTGATTTTTTTCTTCTTCTAAAAGCCCGATCTTTTCTCGAAGTCCGGGTCAAGGTCAGGCTTTGACGACTTTTTGTTATGCTTTTTTATTTTTTGGGCATGGCCGCTGGCGCGCCCGCCTCGGTTCAGTCCATGTCTGGCGGTCTTTCATATCTAGATTTCTACAATAGAAAGAATATACTCCCTCCGTCTCAAAATTATTATCACTTATTGACTTTTTTGGTCTTTACTTTTCAACTTTGACCTTAAGTATTTTTGTTTATATTACATAATACTTGATACAAAATATATGAACGGATTGAGTTTTAAATGTATTTTCATTTGGTATAATTTTTATCAAAAATTGTATAACACAAACAAAAATATTTATAGTCAAAATGGAGAAAGAAAGACAGAAAAAGTCAATAGGGGATAATAATTTTGGGACGGAGGGAGTATATGTTTTTAAAGCTAACCACGATCTGAAACAGAACCAGATCGAAAACCGAGTTGCCAAAAACACTAGACCAAAACCGGACCGAAGTTTGTTTGGTTCAGTCCGGTTTATCGGTCCAGACTGGTTCAACGAAGCATATTGACTGGTTTGTGTAGGACCGAACCGGATCGAACTCGACCAAAGATCAAATATGAAGTAAAAGTTGGATTGAGGACCGGACCAAAATATGTGTGGTCCGGTCAATCTTTTTGTGTCATAGCGGAAGAAACGTCCAACAAAAAAGAGAGCTAATATACAATAAGAATGCTTGTGTGTTTCTTGGTGTGTTAAATTGAATGGAAAAACACTTTATTTATAGGTTTCAAAATTACTCTCTTGTCCTCGCTAGATTTTACACTGTTGAATGTAGAGGTGAGCATCGAGTCAAACCTGACCCGAATCGACAAAAACTGACCGAACCTAAAAAAACCGACCCGACCTGACCCAAAAACCGAAAAAGGAAAAACTCAAACCGAGAACCAAACCGAATAACTCGGTTCGGGTCGGTTTTCGGGTTTCGAACCGAAAAAAACCGAAATAAATATACAAAACCGAAACCCAACCGAAAAGGTCGCTTCGGTTCGGTTTCAGTCGGCTTGGGTTGATTTTCGGGTGGATTTGCTTGGGCCTAGTTGAATGTTAACAACTTATTCATCTATAACGTCCATAATATGAGTCATTTATATCAACACACCTTGTCTTTTACATTGTCCATGTTACGATCTGTTGGTGATTTTGCGTCACCATTATGATTTAAATGTAATGGATTGACTTAGTTGACCAATGTGTAATCGTGATAAATGTTCAACAAGTAGGGGTTGTGCGGAGTGAACACTTGTATGACATTATTATGATTATCATTCGTGGGCGAAGCCTCGAATCACGGGGGTCCGAGGGCAGCGCCCCTAGTAGCAGGGTCCTAGGGGCGACAACCCTGGTAGCAGGGTCCAAGGGGCAGAGCATGTTAATTTAACTGATTTGGTGGTTATAATAACTGCATAGTTGTTATGTCTCGTTCTATTTTCATAACAACAAAAACATATTCTCGTTTTTAAATCTGAGTTTTATCCGATTTAAGATTTCGAGAGAACCATCAAAATACTTCAATCTGAAAGTGTTTACACGACTTTCAGATTAGTGTGATCCTAAATTTAACAACACGATCAAATCTTTTTCACGGTCAACTATAAAGGTAACATATAGTTTCAAATCGGTTTCAATATGCAAATACCATGAATAACTATAATAATTCAATAAATATAGCTACCTTGTCAACGGATACCCACGTTGGAATTCAAGATGGAGAGGGGGGTTATGCAAGTTCCTCTCTCACCATTTCTTTACCTTGTGGCGGCAGAAGGCCTTAATGTGACTTCAAAGGATACCGTAACAAATGGTCTTTTTAAAGAGGCTAAAATTGGTAGGAATGATATTTCAATTTCTCACCTCCAATATGCTGATGATACACTCATATTTGGAGAGTGGAAAGAAACAAATGCAAGAAATCTTATGAGAATCATGGAGTGTGTCAAACAAGTATCAGGTTTGAAAATTAACTCAAATAAGACAAAATTATATGGGATTGGGGACCTGTTAATTTTCGTGTTCGTGTTTTAAGATCTGACACGATTAGCTTATCGTGTCGTGTTCGTGTCAAGGCTTAACAGGTCCGTGTCTTATCGTGTTCGTGTCGTGTGCACCTGTTATGCCAGCTCTAATTGGGGTACATAGCGAGGAAGTTGAGGGTCTTGCTAACCGAATGGGGTGTTTGGCGGGGAGATGCCATTTACTTATCTTGGTATCTCAATTGGTTTAAATATGAAAAAGGTTGATAGATGGAACGTTGTCATGGAAAAGTTCAAGAAAAGATTAGGAATTTGGAATACAAAGATGATCTCGTATGGTGGAAGATTAACATTGATAAAGTCGGTACTCGGTAGTTTAGCCCTTTATTTCTTTTCCTTATTTTCGTGCCCCGATTAGTGTTCTTAAAGCTTTAGAAAGTGTAAGACAATGCTTTTTTTTTTTTTTTTTTTTTTTTTTTTTGTGGGGGGGGGGGGGGGGGTGGGGGTTGGAATGGTGTAGTAAGAAAAACTTCTTGGGTAAAATGGGAAGTGACACTTAACAGTTTCTCTCCATTATAATATTTATTTCTTCATCTTCTATACCACCATCACTTTTTTTGAATGGTCTAAACCACCATCATTACCATAAATACTTTTAATAACTATAACCAAAAGTCTATTTTTCTCGACTCTAAATCTCCACCACCATTTAACTAATAAAGCCCAATTAGAGGCTTTTAAACTACCAATATTTAAACCACCTAGAGAGAATCTGTTAAGTGTCACTTCCCATTTTACCCAAGAAGTTTTTCTTACTACACCATTCCAAACCCCCCCCCCCCCCTCCCCAAATTAAAAATAAGAAAAAAAAAAATGGGTAATGGGAATAATACTCTTTTTTTTTGGCTAGATAGTTAGATTGGGAATGATGTGGTTCTTAGTGAGAAGTTTCATAGATTATATAGACTAGAAATTAAAAAATATATACGGTTGGTGATAAGAGGGTGTGGAGAAATGATACACGGGATTGGAGGTGGGATTGGGCTAGAGAATTAGGAGGTAGAGGGATAGGAGATTTTGAGGAATTGACGGTTTTAACTAACTTTTTTGTTCCGAATGTGTTGCAAGAAAATTCATGGAGATGGGTACATGACGACAATGGTGCTTTCACATTTAAAAAACTTAGAGAAATGGTAGATGACAAGATCCTAAATACGACAAATTGTGCTCAAGAGACAAAATGGTGCAAGATCATCCCAAGAAAAGTATGTATTTTTATTTGGTGTCTACAAAAAAAGAAGATACCGGTTTACACTTGGCTCGACAATCTTGGTATTGATCTTAACTCAACTCTTTGTCAACATTGTGGAAATAATATTGAAACGGTTGATCATTGCTTCTTAGGGTGCTCTCAGGCATTAGATTCTTGGGGTAAACTCTTTAAGGGGTGGAATATGGGCACCTTTAATATTGGGTCATTTCAAGATATTATTGAACACAAAGGCTTGCCAAATTTCCAAAAAAAACAAAGAATGGTTTGGCAAGCGGTTTGTTAGGTGATGTTATATACGATTTGCACACGCTAGAAATAAGAAATTCTTTGAAAATAGAGCTTCTAATATGCCGACAATTTGTGATGAGGTACAACTTCTCTCATTTCATTGGATATCTAATAGAGCAAAGGAAAATATTTCATCTTGGATAGAGTGGTGTACGAACCCGATCAAGGCTTGCAAATTCTAAATTTCATGTCTATATCAATCTGCAAGTTACTGACAGTCTTTAAGTTGGGGCCCCATATACATAGCATCTGTTTCCAAAGCAAATAGTCCTCTTCCCATTTGGCTTTGTCGTATGACATATCATGTCGAGTCTGGGATGTTTTTGTTTGGTTACCTGTGGTTTTTGTCTCCCCTTTGGTCTTATGTTTTGCTTTTCATTTGTTCTAGTATAGTGTTGTATTTTCTGTTATAGTTCTATATCACGGCATTGTATTGTTGGTCTAGGATGTGTTTCTTTTCTTGATTGGGTTCCTTCTTCTTTAATCAGCTTGTTTGGAGAGGAGGAATGCCATTGTCTGTATTGTTTTTCTCAGTGTGTTTGAATATATTGTTGCGTTTAAAAAAAAATCATTAAATCAAGATAAAACTGCAAAATGATACATCATTAAAGCAAGACATTTTCCCAAGCCTTTTGCAATTTCTTTTTCCAAATAAGATAAATTATGTTATGTTATAATTACCCTTTGACTTGTCCAAATAACTCACTTTTTCATTAATTCTTAAACTAGTTGTAATGGGTCATGAAGGGTACATCCACTTCACTAGAGATGGCAAAAAACTCCGAACCCGATAAAGAATCTGATCCCCGACCCCGATTTGACCGGGTAATCCCTGAGTTGACCAAGTGTTGGGATGAGGCGGGGAATCCCCGATACAAAAAAACGGGTATGGAGGCGGGTATGGTAATACCCTCGGATCCCCGAACCTGTCCCAAATATATTATCTATACAAAATACATTATACGTCTATATTATGTTTGGAATCTCATTAATAGAAATTTTGTTTTAGTTCGTGTTGGTGATATATAACTGTTCATGTAGAAATGTTGTTTTAGTTCGTCCGCGAATATATTATCTGTTCATGTTGGTGATATAATAATATGGACTTATTGACTGTCAATAATTTATGCGAGATTTTTAACATGTTGAAGACATTAGTCACATGTGCTCATGTTAATGGTTGATGTTCCTTTGCATGTTGGATTTTTTTCGTGTTTTTGTTTCCGGTTGTAGTCATACTTTGGTTTTCATACTCACGATAAGTCGTACTCTTTATTATGTTTTGTGTCGAATGCTTGAATTTACTCTAATAAATGAATTTTGTTTGTTGTTACTATGGTTGCACCATTTGAAATATATTTAAATGTCAATTATGTAACGGGAAAAAATCCCTGATTCCTCATTAGGGATTTCCGTTCCCCATCGAGACGGGGATGGGGACGTAATTGTGACCCCCGACGGGGATGGGGACGTGAATGGGGATGGTATCAGCCATTCCCCGCATACCCGACCCCGTTGCCATCTCTACACTTCACGGATTGTGCGGTAGTTTGACAACATTTTTGTTATTATGTGCGGATGTATTATGAAATATGCTTATATATTAAGTAGGGTGTATTTTTTTGGTTAGTTTGATGATGAAAGTAAATGTTAACCTAATAATAACCAATTAAAGTAAATGTTTATATGTAATTAAGGTACATTATATCAAGCAAGATGATGAAAAAGAAAGAAAGAGTAAAAATTGATATAGCTTCTTTGTATCAAAATAAATATCCAATTTCAAATTACACAAATTTCATTAAATACATTATTTACCTGGAAAATATCTCTATCCACCAAAATTTATTTTGATCGGTAACTATAAACTAGACTTTAAAAAAAAAAGAGAAAAAAATGAAGATTTACTTTTGGGTCCAAGAGGTGTTTGTTCAAATTTATATAGCAGACATATAGCTTATGTAGTTTTTGGGGCTTATTTTAAATTTTTTCAACTTATATAAACTAAAAAGTTTAATAACAATTTTATATAAGCTGAAAAGTTTCAAAATAATCTAAAAAAATAAGCTTATAAAACATAAGCCGAAAACAAAATAAGGTGATAAGCCCCATCATATAAGTTTAAACAAACACCCATAAAAATATAAAAATAAAAGAAAATGATATTTCTAAGTTTAGAAAGTACACCCATGATCCAATCCAATACGCAAAAATATCATCCCCTTCCCATCCCCCACTCTTCTTTCCTTGAACCATTTTCCAGATCCAATTCACTCATTCCCTCAAAATGACGTCACAACCACCACACCATAAACACAAACCAAACACCGATGACGTCACCACCACCACCACCACCACAAACATCAACCACCTCTCATCAGAACTCATCGCCACAATCATCACAAAACTCGACGTCTCATCAATCTGTTCAATCTCATCCACTTCCAAATCCTTCCGTACATCCGCTCAACACTCCTTCAAATTCATACCTAACTTTCACCTCATCGTAATTCCTTTAACAATTACCTAACAATGATTATTATTATTATTTTTTACAGGTTTGTTTTAATTGATGTGTTAATTGATTAGTTAATTGTTTGAGGAATTATAGGAAATAGCGGCACCGATTGAGCGGTTGAGGAGATTGTTGGTGCCGAATGAGAAGATGACGAGTTTGAAGCTGGATTGTAGACGGTTGAGTGAAGTTTCGGTTTGTTGCGTTTTACAGCCGCGGTTGAGCGAGTTGGCGTTGAGGAATTGTTATAAGTTTAGTGGCAAGGTGCTTGCTGAAGTTGGAGCTAGGTGTAAGGATCTAAGGTTGTTGTTACTTTTATCAGCATATTAATTTGATTGAATTCGTGTTTTATGTGTTTATAAATGTAGGGATGATTAGTGCAAAATGTATGTGACACGTCACAAAATACACAATAGAAAGATTAGATAGTTTGCGTATTTAATAGGATCGATTTGTATACGGAAGATTAGGCAGTTTTCGTATTTAGTAGGAAATATATTAGATTCAATGATTCATACACGCTATTAGTAGGTTTTGTTATACAAAATTTGTGATTAAAATGATTAACTTTTTAATTGTATGTATTGAATGACCTGATTAGTGGGGAAGTGATGATGTGGCACTAGTTATTTAGAATCGCTATCACTATGAGTGTTATTTGCTTAAAAAGTTTAATACATAGAATAGGAAGATTATCAAGTTAATACTAAGTAATAGGAAAAAAAAGTTTGATAGACGGTAAAGAACATTTTTTAACGGATTATGCTTTATATTTTGGAAAGTGATTAGTGAAACTTAATAGAAGAATTTGGTAAAGCACATTCTGTGGAAAATGGTTCGGTATTGTTGCTTCAAGTTCTCTTTGATTTTTTTATATGTGACTTGAATAGGTAGAGATTAATTTTTTGTTATCCACAAATACAAAGTATTATCTATTGTATTTGATGAATTGTAGTTGCTAATGGGATTTAGGTTACTCAACCAGTCTCAAACAAAGAGGTTAATGTAATGACTAAAAGAGGTAGAGTTTGACTTTTAAGGTCAAGCAAACTAAGTATCAACATCACATGAAGTGTCTGTTTTCTAGATAATAATTGACAGATAAACATAGTAAATGTACGAGCTATAGGACATCTTGTTTCATTTGCAACAATATATAAGTTTTTTCGGGATTTAAAAACTACTTTGTTTGACATTCTCCGTTAGGAAAAGATTAAAAATGGAAAAGAAGTGAAAAAAGAAAGGATCATAAAGGAAGTTTCTGGAGTTTGGGAAAAACAAAATTGTAATGTTTTGAGTTGCTTTTGTGTTCTCTAGTAGGAAATATAGCTTGCATGTGTAAAATACTTTTGTTCAGATCAATGGCTGCATGCTATTCAACACAAATCCTTCTATTTGTATCCAAAATTTATTTTTATTGGAAATGCCCTGCTATTTGATAAGGTGTTGCATCTGCATGCTAACAAATGTATTAACCTGAAGCTGTGTAATCCATTTGTTAGACTCAAAACACTTGGTAGAGACTTCCATTAATACATGTGTTTCCTATGCTTCTGCTTATAAGCTTTCCAAGTTTATAGCGTATGCTAAATCCTACAGAATGTGATCATGTGTAATGAATGAATATTTCAAGTATATGCATTTAATTAGCAGCGTCAATTACATTTTCTTCAGGTCTCTCTATGTGAGTTCCGTGGCCGATAATCGAGGACACCTACATAATGTCTGTGACCTAGAGGGGTTACTCAGGGGTTGCACTCAATTGGAAGTAAGGTTTTATTACTAAAGTAGCTTTCTTAAATGCGTTGAAAATAACAGACTTTTAAAACTTGTTGCAATTGGTGTTCACATAAAGGAACAAATGATTAGGCACTTTCGAAATTCAGTTCGTATGATTAACAAAACAAAATTCTTAATTGTCACTGTTTGTTTTGACATACGCTGTTGCTAATATGCACAATGCTAAATAAGGTAACTATTTCGCTCGAAAAAAAATCCAATGCTTGCTTCTCCTTACCACACATTGACATCAATTACAAAATCACTGGATCCTATACTAGATCTGCAGTACGTCATATGTTTATTGTCTTTTTAGTAATTGATGAGTTTGCTAAAATCAGCGGTAAGTTAAATTAATAAGTTTTAGCTTCAACGTGGAGATTTGAGAATGCATGATATAATTTATGTTTTCAAATATGTATCATTCTTAAGAAAAATTGAGGTTACTATGATCTACTTCTTAATTATGTTTTTGCTTTAAGTTAAGTTAAACCGAGTGTAGGACAGCAACTGGTTAACTAAATAAGGAGCAAATCCTTTCTTGTTGACTCAATACCATGGCTAGTAGTTTTATTATTTGGAAAAGCTTAACATATCATAAAAACTAGCCGGGTATACGCATTGTGGCGGCGTGTACCCTGCAATTTAATTTATTTGCGATCAAATGTTATGCGAAATAGTATGACATAGGTATTATCTTACAAACATATATATTAATTTAAAAAATGTCATTGCAAAATGGGATAATGCATAATTGATTTACCGAGTAACATATAGTTCCAGCTATTCCATTCAGCATTCAGCATTCAGCATTCAGCATTCAGCAGTATCTTTCATATTCTTTAGAACAAGCTTCATTAAACCTTCAACAACATTAGGATCGGTTTCTATCCTATTTATAAAGTAATCACACCTTTATTATCCACAACAAACTGAGAGACGTCTCTGTTAACGATTTTGCTAAGTTTTTTATTCTCTTTGCAGTTTACATTTTTATATGATACATGCAATATGGATAGATCAAATGTAGTATGTTCAGATTCAAATTTTCATCCCCCCTTGTCTCATTCCAAACTACAAGAAAGATAAACAAAATGATATGTCGTTTAATTCTTTGTCGTGTTTAAGAGTCACGTATAATGTGTATTTAGGACAAGCTTAAAAGAATACACATATATGCATAGCATAGTACACAACTTAGGAATATAATCAATGTTTTAAAACACGGTTTGTCCCGACCAGTTCAACCGGTTGAACCTGGAACGAGTGATGTTACCGGGCCGTTACTACCTTAGTTTTTAGTACTTAAAACCCGGATTGAGCCGTATGGTTTTACTCGAATCAGGTCGAACTGATTCACCAAAACCAGGCGGTTTTACCTATTGCAGTTTTTGGATGTGTATAAAACTGGTTTTAAAACTGGATTTTGTTGCCATCCCTATATGTAAGAACAAATCTATATGGGTATTTAAGCATCTTGCAATATGAATAGATGCTTTATTAATGTATCATGTAACTGATACATTGTCCCTATAGATAAATGGTACATCTATTGGCAGATAATCAAATATCATGATATAACAAGTATATCATCACGATGCAAATTTTGTATCATGATGCACATATACAATACACTCGAGATGTCTCTTCTTTAGCTTGCATGTTGTAACCCTTTTAAATTGTCCATCTCTGTAGAGGATTGGACCTAGTTAAAATGCTTTATTTAGAAAACCATAACCGGGAACTAGTTATTAGTTAGTGCTCATCTGGGACCGAGATGGTAAGAGCAAGGCACAAGCTTTGTTATCAATATTCAATACCATGTTGTCCTCATAATGAAGTTCTTTACCATTATTATTATTATTATTATTATTTTTTTTCTTCATAAATGATAAATCATTTTATTTCATGCTATTTTCAATCTAGATCATTAGAAATTTAAGGTACTAAATGGATTTTGGATTTTTCGTGTTCAATCTTCTATTTTCCTCGATTATGTGGAAACTTAAAGTAATTAATGAAGCTGTGGGTGTTTATTAAAAAAAAAAAAGTTGAACACTAAAAATGTCAAATTAACTCTATACTCGTGGTCTTTGTCCTTTGCATAAATCGTCATCTTTATTTTCTCTTTATAAAAAAGGGTTGAGAAGCTAAAGAAAGGGATGAAGGATGTGATGCAAAGGACAAAGATGACGGATATAGTCATATAGAGTTAATTTGACATTTTTAGACGTTAGTATTGTCATGTGCCATACACATCACTTTTTAGTGGACCCAACCAAGTGTTAGAGTATTAATGGACGTCATTACTATAAATTAGTTGTGTTTTTATTTTCAGTGAAAATAATAATAATAATAATAATAATAAAAAAGAAAAAAAGAGAGAAACTCAATTAACCATCCTGTAGATTGAATATAAGTTCAAGGGCCAAATTTGTTACATACTCTTATTATTTATTGCCTTATTGGTAATGAGCTCTTCATAATTTGTCCTTGGATTTAATTTGATTTTGAAACCTTCTTTTGTTCCTCAGGAACTTGTGTTGATGTTTGACGTCTCAATATTTCGTCGTCCTGATTTTGCTCGTATCTGGACGTTGGCTTCTTCAAAACTCACCTACCTTCAGCTTGGGTACATAACTCAGTTAATGGTTATAGAGCTGCTCAGCCCCACTGTAGCACCAAATCAGTCACCCAATCACATTCTCCCACCTGTATTCCCAAATATTCACAAACTTTGCCTTTCGGTGGACTACATTTCCAACGCTATGGTCAGCATAATATCAAATACTCTCATTCATTTAACCCATTTGGAGCTTCGAGATCAACCCATCATTGACCCTGGACTTGCATTTGACCTTACGGATGAAGGTCTTCAGCTGATTAACCAACACGGGAGATTGAAACACCTTTCCCTTATTCGTAGCCAGGAGTTTAATCCAACATTTTTCAGAAGAGTTACTGATCAAGGTATCCTCTTTATGGCTGACAGATGTACAAGTATGGAAAGCATATGTCTTGCTGGATTTTGTCAGGTAACAGATACTGGCTTCAAAACGCTCCTACATGCTTGCACACACTTATACAAGCTAAAGGTTTTTAACGGGACCCGCATGTCTGATCTTGTGTTTCATGACATGTATGCAACATCCCTTGCTCTGACCCTAGTAAGCTTAAGATGCTGTAACCTTTTAACAAATTCCGCTGTCCTGCAATTGGCATTGAATATGGATCTCAGTGTACTTGACTTGAGGGATTCTAAACATATTGGTGATAAATCCCTTCAAGCCATTAGCAAGCTTCCAAAATTAAGGACTTTGCTGTTAGATGGAACTGATGTAACCGACTTGGGTTTGTCGTACTTGCAAAAAGGTGCAAACAGCACTCTTTTAAAATTATCAATTAGGGGTTGTAAGAGGCTTACATGCAAGTGTATATCTTCTCTTTTCAATGGCGGGTCCAACAGAGAACTACAAGAACTGGATGTATCTAATCTACCTAACCTCACAAACGGCGGTGTGCTTTTCCTTGTGAAGAATCGGATTCCGCTTGTTGACCTGCGGATGCGGCAATGCCCTCTTATTGGTGACACGTCGGTGATGGCGTTAGCATCAATGACCATGGCTGATGGTGACAGGTGGCATGGTAGTAACTTGAGATCATTGGATATATACAACTGTGGTGGGATATCGAAACTTGCATTCCAGTGGTTAAAGAAACCTTATTTTCCTGGATTGAGGTGGTTGGGAGTGGCAGCTTCTATGAACCCCGAGTTGGTTGACTCGTTAGCTTTGAATAGACCGTTTTTGAATTTGATGAGTCGTGGGGAGGAACTCGGAACTGATAAGTGGGATAATTTGGATGATATTTATATGCATGATTATGAGGAAATTGATGAACTTGAGCAATGGATATTTCAAGAAGATGAAAACATGACTGATAATGATGATGATGATGCTGACAATGATGAAGATGACGATGACGAGGATGATGAGGAGGTAAACGATGATGGGGAGGTGGAAGCTGTTAATGAAAATTAAGAAGTAGACGTGAATCTCGTTTCTTCTTTTCTGATTCTGGTAAGATTCCCAAAACTCTGTTTTTATCATTATTAGTGTTGTAATATAAGGGTCCTGTTGCTTAGCCTGTTTCCCTCTAATTCGTGGTCTTTATATATGGGGTCTCTATTTATATGTTGTGTGAGGAAATAAAACCCCCATAAATAGGAAACGCCATATGAGGGAGATGGGTATAAAAGAAAGGACCTTGAATATATATAATTAGGATCTAATGTGTGCCGTGTATTGTTGAAAATTGTCAACCTGTGCTATTTTAGTTGTAACTTATGCTTGGGATACCTTCAGTGGCTTGTATATTGTAAAATGTGGATCAGTAATTGTAGTACTTTGGAACATGTATAAAAACTGGGGCAAACCATGAGATATCTGTGTGTTTTGTTTGTGTTTTGCTTGGTCATTTGCAGCACCACATTTGCCTGTTATTTGTTCTTTGAATGGCACATCTGCCAGTTACTAAAAGATGTAAATAGTTAACTACCTTTTATGGTTGGTTTTCTTTTGTAAACCAGTCTCTGTATATCAATTGATTAGTGCAAGTACATCTGTGCTAACTTGTCTTGCTGTGGTTAAAAAAAAGTTCACCATGGGATTCCTTTGTATAACTTTTCTTAGTTAACACTTGAACTGTAACAAGTTGTGTAAAGATACTTGAGAATATAAATATTAAAAGGTAGTTAAATCTCGTATATGAGAGACGAATTTTGTTGAAGAATCTACTCCAATCAAAATAACAACAATTCTCTTCTCTTGAATGTTTACTCCCTTGATACATTATGAAACATTTTAATGTAGCCATCTGTCTAAACTCAGCCCAATATCGTTTTCTAATGCTTTGTTAAAACTAATATGGAAGGCTTGTTTTCATTACCTCACTTAACTATCCAGGCAACTTTAGTTTTTGTTATGTGCAAGCATCCAATCAGGAGCAGATTTAGGTCTGTATTCATGATTGGTTAAAGGTATGGAAATAATAACAAAGGAACAGATCTGCAGTTTCATATCGAATTATGCTCCCTATAAAACATATATTAAGGGGGGGCTTAATCGATTTGACCTCAGTATTTGCTAACTGCAAGTCTGTGACCAACGAAGACCTCATTTTAACGACATTACACTTTTTTTGTGCATTTCAAGTAGATTATGGAAAGCAGCTTTCTCTTTTAATTGGATTGATCCACTATGTAAAGTTAGTGCCCTCTCCCCCTCCTTTGTAATGTTATCTACTTATCTAGCTTCTTGCAAGGTTTATAGTTGCCGTTTAAAAAGAAAAGAAAGAAAACTGCAATTTTCTAAAATATCGCGAGTTTATACAAAGAAAATTAACGAATTTCATAAAGTTGAGTTTCAAAACAATTAGTCACAAAATTGTGGCTTTATTCATACCGTATAGCCCATTTGATTTCTTCGCATCCGAGAAGGTAACAACCAGTTGCACAATTTTTCAATCAAATTAAGGTGAACGTGGTCGACATACGAGATTAATCGCTTTCTTCCTTGGGAAAAAAGTGTGGTCGAAACTTGATTTTGAAGGTTAACTTGTGGAATTCGTCTTCTTACCGGCACTAGCTATTGATACATTGTAACTGAATTAATTCGCGCCTAATGTTTTACAAAAATTGGTTAAATCAAAATATAACAATATATCAAAATAAAAATGTCAATGTAAAATGAATCGGGTAAATTGCAAATTATGTCCCTGAAAGTGGGGAAGAAGAAGAGGGTATATTAGTCATTTCATGTGCCACTTAACGAGCAAACTCACGAAAGTTAGTGAAAATGGCTTTTTTGCACTTATCCGGAACGTTAGTGGCATTTTTGCATGCCCTTATGACTCGGTGGTTTTTTTGCAATTTCGCAATACGTTAGTGACCAACTGACCATTTTTGCAGTTTACCCTAAAATTAAAGTTTGAATGATGACAAGACTAACTCATGTGAATACTATTAAACTTAATTTATTCGTTACTTCACATATGTCATATACATTTTCTCTCTTTATATTTTTGAGTCCGCCACTTGTATATTTATGCGCACTGTTAGTCATAAAAGTTTGTCATGCATATCACGATAGTAGTTAAAGATTACACTTTTAGTCTTCATGTGATCTTTATGCACACTTTTAGTGATCTTTATGCACACTTTTCTCCCTTAAAGTTATTGATAGTAGTTAAAATTCACATATTTAATTTGTACTCCGTAGTATTATTAGTATTTTCTAAAACAATATTTTGTAAACATATGTACCGTAAAATTAGAATGCAAGAGTGGTTTAGTAAATTTACTTTTCTTAGTTAAAAACCAAGATTGACCCGTTTTTGTATGTAGTTAAGATATAACAATGTTTAATAATCATTTCCCGTAATTTAACCTCTATCTAAAGTTAAAGCTTATTTCTATTTTATATTATGTTTACACAATAAAATAGAAGTATGTTGCCCTTCTTCATGAAATTCATAAATAAACTTTTATATTAGAGTATTCTTCATAAATTTATAATGTTTTTAAAAGGTTTATACATTTAATGCTCTATTAATTTATAAACTTTTTCATATCATAAATCTATTTGCATTATAGATAAAGCTATCTATAAACCTTTTTCATATTACAAAACACACTCAATATTTCAAGAGACTCACATTTTGAATCTTTTCAAAATCCTAGACATATTCATGACACATATGACTGAAATATATTCACTATGGTTTATACATTTTTAGACCTATTCAAAATTTTAAAACGTTTTCACAAACCACTATAGTAGATACTCTTAGTGCCCTTACTATACGTTGTTTTAGACAATTTACCGTTACAAAAGTTTATTCTTTGGGTAAATGACAATTCTAAAAAAGTATGTCTTTAACCAAAAATACACTAAAGTTATTTTCCTTTCCCCGTTTAGAAGAGATATTTATCAAGTATTTAAGATTTGACAATACTACCAAACAAAAACAATTCGATCACACGTACGATATTTGAAAGCGTAAGATCTTAATAGGATCCGATCTTAACCATAAAATGTAGGATATCAGTCTAATCCAATTTTACTTGCTCGAACTACAATATAAAAAGCTGCAAATTTATGAATTAACTTTTATAGAGGTTAATTCTCTTAACTATTATATAATCATCATTTATACCGACATTTTCATAAACATTTATATAATTTGTGTTTATACCGACATTTTCATAAAACATTTATATAATTTTTGTTTGATACTTTGAGATATAACAATTTGTGGATTTGTACTTCCTCCATTCCAAAATTATTGACCCCGGATAAAAGATACATATTTTAAGAAAATGAGTTCATTACACTCTTTAACTAATTAAGTATCATCTATACCTACTAAAGGTTTTTTTGATTGTTTGAAATACAAACTGAACAGTTATTGTGGAACATTTCAAAGTAAAAAGGTGCACAATACTATTGAGACGGAGTGAGTATAATATAACAACATCAATTAAAAAATTGGCACTATAATAGTATAATACATCTGATACGATCATACAATATAATGTCCCTTACAAAGAAAAAAATGAATCCCGATCTTAAAAACCGTTGATCAAATTACCATCCAGGATGAAACAAATTTCAAAGAACATTTTTTTTTTAAATCAGAAAGTACAACTTTAAAGGACATTTTCGAGATTGACATTTTTTTTTTAAATATCAAAAAGCACAAATTTAATTTACTCGTTTAGTAAACATTTATAAAATATCCTACAGATATCGCAATGTCTTTGTATAGCACAGAAATTATGATTATTTATGCGCCTACCATGCATTCAGATTCGTTACAAACAAATATGAAATCTTTTTAGAAAACGTACACCATATATTCACTCATAAAAACTCTCATTTGTTGGATAAACAAGGCTTTTAATCATTTGCAGTACTATTTCAGCATAACAAAATCATAATAAGGTGATTTAATATGTTATGTAACGTACCATGGCATTGCTAGAAGGAGAGGTATTGAATATTCTTTCTATATAACGTTCAAAATGATGAGTTAAGGTAATTTTACATTATTAATTGCTTAAAAATAAAATATAACTTAACTATACTTATTGATATATAAGACGTCATAACTAGTATAATATTAATTTCATAATGTTACGACTTATGAGTTTCACTATTTCAACAAAGAAGAAAAATAACAACAAATCGTTGCCAATTCATACCCTCGCCTTGAAAACATTTGATTCGTTAATTCTCAAATCCTGAAAAAAAACAGAATCATTTGATGATCACAACAATAATTTAATTCCTCAATTCATCATATATTCATTGCATGACATGAAATAATTCATTTCATTTTCATCAATGGATTTTTCTTCATCTTTTAAACGATCAATTGGATCACCTCGTTCCTCCAAACACGTACGTAAGACTTCTGCTAGCGCGGTGGATGAGGACTCTCATCGTCCTATTCTAGCTGATCATGACCACGCCACAACTTCTCACTCGGTTGATCATCGAGAAGTCATTCTTAAAATTGATAATGATGATTCTAGACCATTAAGACGTGACATGAATGCCATGGAGGATCCACCATCGAGGTTGATAGGAGAGTTTTTAAACAAACAAAAGGTTTCGGGAGGTGAAATGACGTTAGATATGGATTTAGAGATGGATGAGCTTCGTCATGGACGTAATTCTAGCAATAATAGTAATAGTAATAATAATAATGATCATAATTTTGAAAGTGTTAATCCCAATGCTAGAGTTTTGAATTCTAAAGATTTGAAAGTTTCGTTTCAACAGCCTCATCCATCGTCTAAAGTTGTTGATATCAAACCGGATCACAAATCAGGAGAATCATCATCAACAGATGATGATGATGATGAAGATTTTGAAGATGTTAGATTGCAAGAACAACAACAACAAGTAAGGCGGAAATCGGGTATTTTGAATAACACGAGTGGTGTATGTGATGATAAAGGTGCAGGTGAGGTTGTGAAATGTACATCGTTCCAAAGACGAGCAACAATAGTGCGAACAAAAACACATCAATCAAGGTTAATAGATCCACCAGAGGTTGAAGTCGAGGTTCCATTATCCGGTCCAGCAGGCAAGTCAGGTCAATATAGATCAGGCATGTTGTTAGCACGTCCCTCGGGTATTGTGGCCCGGGGTGAACTTGATGAAGAGGATGATTCCTTATTTGACGAAGATAATCCTGATGATTTCAAAAGAGCTAAACTCGATGCATTAACCTTAGTCCAATATATTAGTCTTGTTTTGATTATGTCGGCGTTAATTTGCACACTTTTGATTGATGAATGGAAGCGTAAAGTATTAAGAGGACTTCATATATGGGAATGGGAGGTTTTGGTACTCGTTTTGATATGTGGGCGTTTGGTTTCAGGTTGGGGTATAAGGTTTATTGTATTCTTTATCGAGAGGAATTTCCTTCTGCGCAAACGAGTTTTATACTTTGTGTATGGTATCAGAAAACCGGTACAGAATTGTATTTGGTTAGGTTTGGTTTTGATTGCTTGGCATTACATGTTTGATGAAAAAGTGGAGGGTCATAACAGGTTTCTTAGGGTTATGAACCAATTAATGGTGTGTATGCTTGTAGCTACTTCTCTATGGCTTGTTAAAACCCTTATGGTTAAAGTGTTAGCATCTTCCTTTCACGTCAAAAAGTTTTTTGATCGGATTCAAGAAGCTTTATTTAATCAGTATGTTATCGAGACTCTTTCAGGGGCACCGTTGGTTGAGATTCAAAATAATCAAATAGAAGAAGAGAAAACAATGGCGGAAGTACATAGACTTCAGAATGCGGGTGCTAATGTACCTCCAGAACTTAAGGAAACTGTATTTCCAACGAAGAGTGGAAGATTACAAAAACCCGCTCCTCCTGTTGCTATCAAGGTTGATGAAAAGGAGCAAGGAATATCAATTGATCATTTGCATAGACTTAACCCGAAGAATGTATCTGCTTGGAACATGAAAAGGTTGATGAGAATTGTTCGTTTAGGGACATTGGGTACATTGGATGAGCAATTAAATGATATGAATACACAAGAAGATGAGTCTGTGACGCAAATCAGAAGTGAAATTGAAGCTAAACGTGCAGCTAGGAAGATTTTCATGAATGTGGCGAAGCCTGGCTCCAAGTATGTTCTTAATTATCTTCTTTTTAAAATGTATTTAGTCATGGTTTAATGATTATGTCACATGATTGAGATTCTAGGATGGGAAGTTTGTTGTTTTCAGGCACATCTATCTTCACGATCTAATGCGCTTCTTGAGAGAAGATCAGGCTGTGAAAACGATGTCTCTTTTAGCAGGAACACCTGGAGATGAAAAAGCTAGCAAGGGGGCTTTGAAGGCTTGGGTGGTAAGATTTATCATCATAAAAAGCCTGAATTAATTAATCACCTAATTATAGTTTATAGATCAGTATACAACTATATCTCCTCATTTGAAGTGAATTTACAGGTTAATGCATTCAGAGAACGAAAAGCACTAGCCTTGACATTAAACGATACAAAAACAGCAGTAAACAAATTGCATCAAATGGTGAATGTGTTGGTTGGAGTCATTATAGTGGTTATTTGCCTTCTGATACTCAACATAGCAACAAGCAAATTTCTGGTTTTTATAAGCTCCCAGATTGTAGTAGTGGCTTTCATCTTCGGGAATACTTGCAAGACTATATTTGAGGCTATCATTTTCTTATTTGTCATGCACCCTTTTGACGTGGGTGATCGTTGTGAGATTGATGGAGTTCAGGTATCAAAAGATGTTCAGAATTTTGGCTTCAAAATTCTCTTTTTTGAGGTATGCTTGGCTTAATTTCTTAATGTTTAATGGTTTTCAGATGATCGTGGAAGAAATGAATATATTGACTACTGTTTTTCTAAAATGGGACAATGAGAAGATTTATTTTCCAAACAGTACTCTATCAACTAGAGCGATCAGCAACCATTACCGTAGTCCCGATATGTGGGATTCAATCGATTTCTTCATCCATATCACTACTCCACCTGACAAGTTAGCTGTCATGAAACAAAGAATGATCAAGTAAGAATCATCTTCTTTTTACTTTTATGCTGTCATTTGTGCTTGGATTTACCAACTGCAAATGGTTATTATGATGCTCAACATCAAAAATTATATAACCAGTGTCAAAAAATTGGTCAAGTAAACCATAGTTTGGTAATTTCATTTCTACCTTAAAATATTAGTTTTTGTGAAGAAATTATGTTGCTTGTAAACAATGATTATTTTGTTTAATTTGTAAAATCTGAAAATCATATTTGCCAACGCTGTACACCAAGTCGCGATAGCATGTTTAAATACACATGACAGGATATTGGCTTAAATTTGGCTAGCCTCTTTCAAATACGATTATAAACGAACTAAATATCTGAAAATAAGAAAGATGTCCAAACTCGATGAGTTGGTACTCAATACCTCATATTCATATCCATCCGAAAGCAATACACGCTCAAATATAGTTAGGCCGTTTTTTATAGGCAGTTAGGCACAATCCCACAATAGCAACATACTTTTACACTTGTACAAATAATAGCAACATATTAAAAACTTGTCAAAAAGAACAGCGTACTTCATTTTCTTCACCAATAACAGCAATGGTGAAGTAAAATGCTGCTATGTTTGGTAAATATGTTTCAATTATTGTTTAAAAAAACTCTGAAAGTATATTGCTATTTATGGTTTAATATAGTGTTTTTTTGCGCAATTAACATAATGTTACATATTAGTGGTTTTTGTGGTAATCTTGTTTAAATGTAACTTGATTCTGGTTTTGGCAGCTTCATTGAGAACAAGAAGGATCATTATTATCCAAATAATATTGCGGTCGTGCCATTGAAATTAGAGGAGTTAAACAGGATCAAGTTGCAAATTTGGTGGAGACACAAAATTAACTTTCAAGACATGTCTGAGAGGTATATAAGAAAAGGCGCGGTCATTGATGAAATGATTCGAATCTTTAAAGAACATGATGTTGAATACAGATTCTACCCAACCGATATCAATATCAGAAGTATGCCTCCGCCTGTTACCACTTCTCGCATTCCTCCAGCTTGGGAAACTCCTAAATGAGTATGAAAAAGGGAATGCAGCAATTTAAATAGCATGAATGGTTTAAGACGATGTTAAACTTGATGATCCTCACGAGACCAAACGTAAAATCTGAGCCTTGGGAAAATCCAGAATGTGATTGTGCACAAAGCGAGTAGTAACAGCATGGCATTGTGTTGAGGGGACAATGCGGATTTTGTACTGGAGTTGCAAGAAAAAATATAATTTGGGAATTGACTCTTTTTATAATGATCTCAATTTGAAATAAGCAGTTTGGTATGGTTTTCTGCATAGCTTCTATTATATTTTTTTTGATAACTTAAATGATTTTCAGAAAATGACTAAAGTATAAGCTAGGCTAATTTACATTGAAATTCCCTAAAACAATATATACAGGCTGTTAGTTATGGAGAATTAAAATTTGATGGTTTTAGTAAATAGTTACAAGTTACAACATCAAATGGTTCAATAAGCATGGTTTGGTTCACTTTAGGGCGTTCAGCATGCTTTATTACGAAATTTGATCACATTCCCATCTTATACTGAATTTGTTTAATTCTTTTGATCAAGTTCTCATGTTTTATCATGAGATTTGACCTACTTTTAAGTTTTTATCAAAATTGTAAATATGTTATTCGGGTAATTTTAGATGTTTAGATGCCTTAATTGAAATGGTAAGAAATTTTGAATTAAGGTTCTAATTCTGGTTTCACATGGTTCTCAAAAACATACTCTAACAAAGTAAATTAATTACCTGAATAAAAATTTGTAATTAGCCGATTTCCTGAATTACGCCCAAAGGTTGGTTTCAAAATAGATTTCACTCTGCAACATTTTTTCAGGTTGAAAACAAAATGAATCTATCAAACGCGTCCTAAACAATAAGTTCATCTCGATCAACACAACACACAAACACAACTTAATCATTCCTAGCTAGTATCAAAGCTTACTTAGGACAATGTTTTCAGAGAAGTCTTCCTTTTCTTAATACTGTGTTATAACATAAAATTCTATCATCACACTCTTGTTTGTGTAATATCACCATCAGTAACCGTTTAACCATAACTATAAAACTTTCAACTAATAGTACCATTGCCGGACAATACTACTACGCTTTAGGTTGCTTGGGGGGCATCTAGGGATTGTTTGATTAAAAAGCCTTAAACATTTCAAAGGTAATGAACATTTTTTTTTTAGCATGACAAGAAAAGAGATCAATCACATTTTAGTTTATAAACAAAAAACCTATAAGCATCTGTATGGGTAGCTTAGAAATTAAACATTTGATTAAGAGAATGTCACAACTTCATCAACAGATCTTATTACTAGTTCACATCATAGACGTCGAAGCATTCAACTTTATGTACAATATGCTATAATGCTAATATTGTCAAACTGTGAAATCACAAAATACAATTTATAATATATGTTTGATATATCTTATTAATAATGTCTCTCGACTAATTAGTGAAGAACCACGCTTGTTTTACTTCTGCATTCGACACTGCTTGCATTCAAAACATGTGATCTCCATGTTCTAGAATGTTTTTCCCTGCACAATATTCATGAAAAAAAAAAAAAAAAAGGAATTGAAGATTTTAGAGAGTAGTTAGAGTTCATAACAGTACTATAACGTATACGGCCAGTGTTTAAATGTACTTAAACACGCAAATTACATAAAGAAGATATGATCTTTATTCGATCAACTTTCTACTTGGGCTAATATCAAATTTTCTTTCTTGGTGTAAACCTTCAAGTTTTTTGATTTGAAGTAAGGAATTACATTTGAAAGAAGAAGAAGAAGAAGAAAAAAAAAAAAAAAAAAAAAAAAAAAAAAAAAAAAAAAACCAAACTCCCTATTAACTTCAAGGTGATAAACTTTTGATTGTTTTCTAATTTAATTTGATAAAAAAAATTCGACACATATTTCGAATATATTGGTTAGTGCTAATGCAATAAAATTGTCATGTTCGTTTTGGTATCCTGTTTAATAACTACCTAATTCGCCAAGTCTTGCAGTTACCGAATAAGATCTTTCTGAAAGTTTGTACTCCGTACTTTGAGGGGAAAGATGTTACTAATTTTTACAGTACTATAGGTTTGTCTAACAAATTTCATCAAATCACTCATTTAGATGATTAAAAAAACGATTAAATAAGTTTAATTATGTGTATTAAATGCAATTTTATTAAAAATAAAACACTACAAAAAATTGGTTCAATCTTCACACTTTTTTCTCCACACTTTTAAAAAATGTATAAAATTTTATTGATTTATTAACACTTAATAATGTATAAAAAATTGTTACATTAATAACTGTGGAAAAAAAATTATAAAACAACAAATTTTTCATGTGTCAAAAAAAAAAGTTCACAGTTTTAAGTGTGGAGAAATCTAAGAAATGTCCGCACTTATAGGTGTATACTCAAATTCTCCAAACTTTCTTAAAATGTGGAGGCCCAAATTCTCCACACTTCCTCAAAGTGTGGGAAATTTGGGTGTTACAAAAAAATCTTATAAATGTTCACACTTAAAAGTGTGAACTTTTTTTTAGACAACTATAAGTGTGAAAAATTTATTGTTTTACAATTTTTCCCACACTTATTAATGTAACCAAATTTTACACACTATTAAGTGTTAATAAATTAGTAAAATTTTACACACTTTTTAGAAGTGTAAAGAAAAAATTGTGGAGATTGAACTATTTTTTTTTTTGTGAAAGTTTGAGTTTAATTAATACACCATAAGAAGTGCTTTGTGACACGTTAGACAAACTCTATTAATATTACCCATATACAAAGAAAATTTCCTAATTCTTTTTTATTCAATTCATGCAATAGTCAAAAGGCATTTTTAATCAAGAATGATTAAAGACAGCAAGTAGGTACCTCTTGTTGTTTGGTCTTTATGAAAGAGTTGAGGTCTTCCCTTATATCACACTTCCCAAAACTTGTATCTATAACTTTCAAGGCAGGGGTGTCCAGTTGTCCTTTGGTGAGAACCGTAATTGCTGGGCATCTCTTGATTTCTAAAGTATCTAATGATGGCCATGAAAAAGCCTCCTTCCCTAAGCAAAATCCCTTAAGACTTAGAAGATTATCTAGTATTAAGAACTTTAGATGAGGTAAAATAATTATCTGATCATTCACTCTGACATCCCGTTCTTCTTCCTTGACTATCAACTCGAGATTTTGGCACTCATAAATATCCAGGTCTTGGAGTTGGACTAGACTACCAACCATGGAAGATGTAAAAACATGTTCCAACCTTCTGCATCTACTAATTTCCAGACGTGTAAGCTTTGGAAACTCCAGTACCATCCATCGGTTTCTCTTCCATAAATACCTGAGATTATTCATCTCATCTATTTCCAAGTCTGTTAGGTTTGGAATGTTAAAAACAGTTTGTGATTCACTGAAACCACCAGTGTTATTATTATTTGTCCCTTCAGGTATTACTTCAAATACCTCCTCCGCCAATTCATTGCCATATAACTCAATACGTTCTAGCTTTGTCAGCTGTAGTAACACATTGGATGGAATAATCTGTGTATCATCTCTTTGCTTCAAATCCTTCAATATTACATAGCATGAAATTATGCTTGATGACCATGCATAGCAACCAGATAACTTCAATATTCTGGGGTATTGGCATAATGGCCAAGTAGCACTGATTACTTGAGTACCCTACAACGGATCAAAAATTGTTTTAGTATAAAACGTGGCTTGATTTTTATAACACCAGATATTAGTTCATACATAGTTTTTTCTACATGATTTTAAACGGTGACGTTTTTGGACTTGTGGATGTTTGGAAACATGTCGTCAAAAGGACATAGAATTGACTTAAGGTTTTGAGAACTGGGAGAAATGATCGAATTAAGTAAGAAAAATAAAGAATGAGTCTGGGGGAATTCAGCTGAAGATGGTGGTTGTGTTGTGATGAGGATTGCAAATGGTGGCTCAACGGTTTTGTGCTGAGATGGAATTTGAAGGGTGGTCAAACAAATCATACAAAAAGTCAAATATCTGCTGGTTGAATAGATAAAAGAGTAAATTACATGGTTCGTCCATGTGATTTGGCCAAAATCCCTAATTGAGTCCTTATCTTTTCAATTGCGCCAATTGAGTCCTTATTTTGAAACTATGTAACACTGTTAGTCCTTATCGCTAACTGTCGTTATCTCAATTGGCAAAGTTAGTCCATTAACCAAACGATCATTTGCAATGTTAGTCCTTTTACTAACGATCGTTAGTCCAAAAAAAATAATTTGAAAAATTCGAAAAAAATTCTAATTTTTTTTTCGAAAAAAATAATTTGAAAAAAAAATTCTAATAAAATTTTTTTTTTAAATTCGAAAAAATTTCTAAAAAAAAATTTGACGAAATTTTTTTTTCCAAAAAAAAATAATTTGAAAAAAAAATTCTAATAAAAATTTTTCTTAAAAAATTCGAAAAAGTTTCTAAAAAAAAGATTGACGAATTTTTTTTCCAAATAAAATAATTTGAAAAAAAATATTCTAATAAAAATTTTTCTTAAAAAATTCGACAACGTTTCACTTCACTCATATACACACCTAACATTATACCCATGTCTGAGTCGAGTATTAAATGCGAGCTATATCCATTTGTCTAAACAAACCCTTTATGTCATAAAAAAAAAAAAAAAAAAAAAAAAAAAAAAACTAGATCGCTATTTATAATTGGAGTTCACAAAAAAAAAAAAAAAAAAAAAAAAAAAAAATAGCGATCTAGGCTTTTTTTTTTTTTTTTTTTTTGACATAAAGGGTTTGTTTAGACGAATGGATATAGCTCGCATAAAATGATGAAATAGAAAGTGTATGACATGATGATAAAACCCTTTATGAGTGGACCCACTTAAGATTACAAGATTTCAAAACAGTGAGCGAGTATAACTCAGCCATGCATCGTATTACTTCCACGTTGCTATTATGTGGGGACCTAATTAGTGATGCTGAAATGTTGGAAAAGACTTTCTCCACATTTCATGCTTCTAATATACTATTGCAACAACAGTATCGAGCCAAAGGTTTCACAAAATATTGTGAATTGATCGCATGTTTGCTTGTGGCCGAACAAAATAATGAGCTTTTAATGCAAAACCACGAGAAGCGTCCAACTGGTGTTGCTCTGTTCCCGGAAGCAAATGTGGCAACATATAATGATCATAGTGTAGGTCGTGGTCGTGGATATGGCTGTGGACGAGGTTATGGTCGTGGTCGTGGTCGTGGTCGTGGTTGTGGTCAAGGACGTGGATTTGGTAGAGAAAATTATCATGGTGTTCAACATGATGTTCAGTTTAAGAGTACAAGTAGTCACAAGAAGTGGGAAGATAAGGAAAAGAATGAGAACGAAGGAGATGAAAAAGAAAAGAACATAATAGCGGATTCATGTTATCGTTGTGGCACTTTTGGTCATTGGGCAAAGCAATGCCGTACACCCAGGCATCTAGTTGAACTTTATCAAAATTCTATCAAGAACAAGGGAAACGGGGTAGAGTCAAACTTTGTTTATGATAATAAAAATGATATCCCCGATGGTCCTAAAGACCATACTGATGATGACACTTATTTGGAGGCTGATGATTTTCTTAGAGAAGATGAGTAATTGGTAGAGTCAAGCCATGAATAATTTTTCTTTAAGTGTTTTGTTAGGATGTTTCTTTAAGTGTTTGGTTTGAAATTTTATTTAGATGTTTTTCTTATGCTTTCTGTTTGAATTCTTATTATTCTTGGCTATCAAAAAGCACGACATACCTTCCTATTAGTGTAATGATATTGTTTCAACTGATTAGATTATGTTTGAATATCTTGTTATGTGTAAGATTTATATGCTTATGTTCAACATAGAAAGAAAGAATATGACTGGTAATACTAATTTTGCAACATATGATACGATATGATTACGACCTATAATATAGATTTATGGTGCAACATGTGATCTGATCATGCATGTTTTATTTATGTGTATGTATTTTTTTTATCAGTTTTTCTTTTCTTTTTTAGAGATAATTCTTTAATGTATATTATATTAATTTATGATATCTATATATTAAGAAGATAATTGGCATGACCGGTTGGACCATCCCGGGTCAATGAAGATGCGAAAAATATAAATGAACCATGAGTTTCTTCAAAGATGAGTTCGATTATTTTTATTGTTCTCAAGGGGAAGTTAATTTTTACTTATCACCGCTATAGAGAAATAAGAACTTGATTTGTTAAAATTTTGGAAAGATAAAAAAGGGCATGTATGTAGGAATATACATGTGCCATGTGGATCATTTTGAATTTTAAAATCGATGCATCGTCAAAATGATCATGAAATACGCAACTTAAAGTTAGCGTGATTAGTGGCTCTACTTATAAAATGTGAGCACGGTTTTCCAAATTGTATTATTGAGAATGGTGGTGAGTACTTCAAAGTATTGGGCGATTATTGGAATAAGTGTTGAACATAAAAGTAGCCCATGTTCATACGCGAATTACTTTTGTTGAAACGTTTATAAAATGTCTTCAGTTGATTGCAAAGCCAATAATATTGTGAGAACAAAACTTTTAGTTTATGGGGCATGTTATGACATATGAATCGCATCTTGCCAACAATATATAATGAATCCTCCCCGTTATAATGGTTTTGGTCACAAACCATATTTCTCATGTGAGATTTTGTAATTGCGAAAATGGGATGTTGAAATTGATAATTCATTCAGAGGGAGAGATTGAGCAGCGGGAAATTTAGAATGAATTATAATGTTGATCCTCACACGAATATGAAATGGGACAATTCATTAATCAGATCTAGCAATTGCCAGACAAGTTTAGAAAAGTTTAGTGACCTAAATTAAGTGACTAGATCATACGCTGCTAGTGCTCCATTTATAATGTGTGTCCTAGCATTAAAATTAATGATTGGTAGTAAGTCTATGACACGTCTGCAGCGTGATAGACTAATTGATTCCAAATAAAAGTCCTCGAATAAAGAGATAAAATGGAGTAATTAAGAAAATTAAGATAGTCGAATCGAGGTAATAAAGACCCCATAATATTATCTTAAAGAGAAACTAGACATGAAGGTTATTGAAAACCCCGGGTATGTGAAAAACTTTGAGATCTCAACAAATGATAGAATATAATGTCTAGTAAAGTGTGGAATCGAAAAGAACTAAAAACGACGTCGATAATATTGTATATAATAATGCGCATGATAAATACAAGGTGAGGATCTTGGATATCTGCAAGAAGTGCAGTTTTATAAATGAATGGCCAATGAATGTAAGACACAAATAACTGTTGAAAAGATTAATGTTATGTCTGGCAGTATGAGAAATAAGAATGTGTCTAACATAATAATACAAGAGCTCATTTTATGTTAAGATTCTTTAAGGAATATAGAATGCTTAAATCACGTGTTATGATTCTCGAGAATACTAATAGATTATATTGAACAAGTTTAGTTAGTTTTTGCAAGAGATATGGGTTTATATTTTACTAACCCATCAAAACAAGTTTAGTTAGTTTTGCAGATGCAGGATATATGTTTAAGTTACCATGATCGGTCTCAAGTTGGATATGTTTTTACAAGTGGCGGCACTATTTCCTAGCGTTCGATAGAGCTTACAATCGCGACTACTTCCTCAAAACATACATCAATTCTGGAAAGGAGATACCAACTATTGCATGTAGATAATATAACATGCTTTGCCATATTCAAGAAATGTTACATCAAAGGCGACAAGACACTTATCGTTCAAGTGATTATTTCGTGAACCTATATCAAGTAATGTAGTTATCAGAGGGAGATAATACGCGCTGCACTCTTTTTGTCCTTAGTCATGGTTTTGTCCCACTGGGTTTTCCTGACAAGGTTTTTAATGAGGCAGCATTTCCTAAGCGTATTAACAATATGGACATCCAAGAGGGAGTGTTATGGATAATTATTAGTGGATGTCCATATAGCCCATAAGAGGCCCACAACCCAGTTAGCTATTAGGGTTTTTACCCTATTATTCATCTTATATATACTCCGTTGTATCCCTGACATTATAGATCAATTGAAAATTACTTTCATTCCCTTTATTCTTGTTAACAACAGTATTGAACTTATATAAGTATATTATAATAGTATATGTTAGAGTAGTAATAGATTAGAACGCATATTAGAAGGTAGTATGTCATAAAAATAAAAGTCACATCTTATAATTTGAGAGAATGTTGAAGAAATTAAATACTCCGTAGAATGGAAATCATATATACCTGAAATTGATTATCGATGGAAGTAGTAGTACCGGATGAAGCATTATGGCTCATACCCTTCAGACATGGCAGGAATCTGAGGACCAGCTCATCTAAATTCGGAAAGATTGTCTCTTTCAAGTTGTGAAAAGGTGGTTGACTATCCCTTTCAAACTCCACCTCTACTCTTTTATCGCTTACCACACTATTCCCACCAACCAGCACTTCTAGAAGTGGGCAGCCGGCAACTCCGAGGCTCTCCAGTTTCTTCAACCCAATTGCCACTTGCAATGTGAAGAGGTATTTCATGTCTGGACAGTAGACAACAATAAGTTCTCTCAAATTGCAGAATGAGTGTTGAGAAGGATGCATTGAAACATCTCCAAGATGATTCATATTATTCACTTCCAAATAAAGTTCCTCTGTTTTCTCAAATAGCTCATTGATTTTGCATTCCAGAAGTTCTTTGCAGTCAGCCTTAAGCTTCAATTTGTTTTTGACTATATATCTCTCAACTGCAAACGAGTCTGCCAATCTACAACCTATCGATATCCTGAACCTTTCAAGTTTCTTAAAAGACACATTTTTAGGTTGGGCCTTACTCTCACAGAACTCCATCTCTAATGCAACGAGACGCTGCGAAAGTATCTCCAGTTCGGCACAGTTAGCATCTGTAAACTTAATATCACAATCTTCAGAAGCTCTCATATAAAGCTCTTCAAGACTGACCAAGTTTTGAAAGACACCATCGTCAATACAAAGGTCACCACATTCTGTCAAATCTAATAACTTTAGCTTTCTCAAATTCCCTATTGTTGATGGTAACTTTACTAAGTTACAATCAACAATGGTCAGTGTTTCCAAGTTGCTAAGACTTCCAAGAATAGATAGATCATCCATTAACGAGCATGAATGAAGACATAGTGTTCGAAGTTGGGTTGAGTGTTCAAACGTTGTTGGAAGCAATGGGGTATGCATATTTTCATAAGACACGACCTCAAGTTTTTTCATTCTGTCATAGAAATCTGCTGGAAACTTTAGCTTGTCCCCATCCTTCAGAACCAGAAGTGATAGGTTAGGGTAGTTAAAGTCTGCAGGAAATTTAGACATGCCACTGCACTTCAATAGAAGTCTATCGTAAGACTCATTTGCGTCTTTTGTAAGCCGCCCTGACATATTGTCATGGTTGACAATTGAAGCTTGTTTGACATTCGAGAAATTATTTAAAACAAAAGCACGAACTAGATCATGCATTTTGACACATCCGTCATGATCACTTTCAGTTAACAAATTTGCTCGAATGACCTTGTTAACACATATGTTGGTTCGCCTTCTTGCTTCTGTTATGTTGTACACTTCTTTAAACAACTTCAACCCCCATCCATATATCATTAAGTTCTCAATAGGAATATCAAAGTCATCAGGAAATATGCCACTAAGAAGAAAGATTGCTTTAGCGTCGTCATTTTTTAGATTGTTGTAGCTCATTTCAAATACTTTATCCACGATGTCAACAAGGTCTTGAAGGTCGTCGTGTTGTAAATTGGAAAGTGCATCTTTCCAAGCATCCTTTATGTCATCTCTAAGACTATTAGCAATAGTTTTGATGGCAATTGGCAAACCGCGACATTCCTTTACAATACCTTCTCCTATCTTTTGTAGCTCGTAATCATTACCAACAGATGGTCCTACAATTCCAAAAAACAAAGTTTTTGCTTCTGCCTCTTTCAAGACACCTACTTTGAAAATTGATTCAGTGTTAACACCCATCCGAGTGCAGACAGCTTCATCTCGTGATGTGAACAACAGCTTGAAACCATTTGGCAAAGGACTCACTAGTCCAACATCTTTGAGGTCAAACTCTTTCCAAAGATCATCCATTATTACCAAAACTTTCTTCCCATCTCGTGACATCTTACTAAACCTGTTACAAAGACGATCAGCCCTTGCATCCTTAGTTGTTTCAGTCAGACCTTCACCACCCATGTACTCTGCAATGGCTTGCTGAATAGCGATTAGGTCAGGGTTTTCTCCAATAACCACCTTCACAACCCAATCAAACATTTTTGAATCCTTGACAGCCTTTTTTAGCTGTTCCATCATCGTGGTCTTCCCCACACCGCCCATCCCACATAAAGCTATCATTTGAATCTCACTATCAGGTTGTAGAGATTTTAATGCAGCCTTGAATACCAAATCTCTGGATTCGAAGCGAATTTGTGTACCATCATGAACTTGTGCAGCAGTAGAAGGGACCATACCAAGAGGTATTTGTTCCTTAGTCCACTTGATTTTAGATTCTCGTTTTTCGAGATTATCTATCTTATTGACAATATCAAAAGACATTTTTCCTGTTTTGTATCTCTTGGCCACATTACAACATCCAATTCCATCTGTTGGAATACTTTGTACACTTCTATTTATCTCTTTCACATCATCTAGCCATGGGACGACATGTTCCGATACCACTTGATTGTTTGCCTCAGCTACGTCCTTATTCTTCTGCACATCCTTTGCCGTTTCATTCAGTTGTTGGATTCTGCCACGCATCTTTTCAACAAGATTTGTGGAGGAAACGAAGAAACCAATGTGTTTCTTAATCGGGACCATCAAAGATCCAACAACAGCCTGAATAATCGGAGTTACAAACTCCATTTTCCAAATCTGTAGGTGTATACAAACACTAATATAAGTCAATGAGTTGTAGTTACGAAAGCTTTTTATAGGACAAATGGTCTCAAAAATCAACAAACTTGCCACGTTTTCCTATTGTAACCTACAAACTTTTATTTTTCTTATTGATCCAACTTTCTACTGTAGGCCGGGAAAAACTAACGCTACAATAAGAAAATTAAGAATGTTGGATGCTTACGAATATAAAAATTAAGGAAGTTGGATGTATACAATAGGATGATTAAGGAAAGTTAGATGCCTAGAATAGGAAAATTAAAAAACTTGGATGCTACAATATGAAAAATAAAAGTTTGTAGCTTAGAATAGAAAAAAGTGACAAGTTTGTTGATTTTTTACTATTTGCCATTTTTTATATATATAGTTTTGCCTGACTAAGTTGCTCCTATACAAGGTAATTGAGTAACGTGCAATAACAACAAATTATAGTTTAATAAATTGTCAATCAAGCAACTTTTATCCTTTTTTACTCGCAGTTATATAATTCAAAAATGACAGTTGGATTCTACACATAGATCATTAGCATTCTAGGGGTAAAATGTTAAATTGCAAATTTTCTAGTAATGAACGTTGGCAAGAGGCCAAGGATTCAAAAGTTGTGTGTCATAGCAGGTGGCAAAAATACTTTTCTTCCAAATTATCTTTGGCAAAATACCAATTTTTCAGCCAAAAACTCAAACTTCCCATTTATTAAGATCATAAAAAAATGGTATTTTGTGAAAAGTCGTTTCGGAATATGTATCTTTGTCATCTTACCTTTCTTTGTTATATAATTTTGAATTTCTTTTGACGAATTTGGCTTGGGAAATTTTCATTTATGTGATCCAAGATGACGCTTACTTAGAAATTGACTTATTTTTATGATACATTGCTAAAACTATACGTAGTATTTGTTTAAATGCCAAAATTACCCATATCACTATCTACTTTCCCTTAATCATTATCTTTATTGTGTCTCATCCTTCTATGCAGCTACTTATAATTTACTAATATTATTCTTTCTAGCTGCAATACCTCCAAAACGTTTATTGTGATGGTTTACGAAGTAAACGACATCCTTTCGTGTACAGTGATTAAATCTATGTGATGTGACAGAATTTGGACCGAATTGCGAAAAATTAAGATTTATTTTTTCTAGTTAATAGCTACTGGGAAATCTTTGTTTTGTATTAGCCCAATTCTATTAAAACTCTGATCTCAAATGTTAAACCATCAATTCTCTAAAAAAAAAAAAAAATCAAAGCGAAGCCTTAGTCACTACAAGAGATTACAAAATAAGACTTCGTCAATACACTTTGGTTGATTCACAGACTTCGTCGCAATAATCTAAAGTAAGTTGCGTTCAAGTCCAACATGATTCATCTAGTGAAAACAAGACGCGTCTGTAAGAATAAAAAGTAATTCTTAACTACATGTTCAGAGTACTTTTGTTAGTGACTTGACATCTTCAAGGTTTTTATGCATATCTGATCTACTTCATCCAGTTCCTCATGATAAATCTACGTCATGTAACAATTAACCTATGATAGATTTATCTTGTTGTAACAATTAAGGTAGTACAAGATATGTAAAATATAACGAGTATGCATTGAAATTCGCAACGATAGTCGTAATTAAATAGCAAATATATTAAATGTCCCAATCATATTATGATAAATTGAGTTTCACAACAAACACTTTTAGAAAAAATGCAACCAAATATCCAAGATTCATTGACTTTGACGACTTGGGTGTTATGCTTTGTTTGTCCCAAATAATATCAGTTTTATGAAACATGATATAAAACAGTTTAAGCACAACATAATAATTAACTTTTCAAACGTGTAATACTTTATTGATTTGATTTATAATCAAATAATTACAAAATGTTATGGATCACACTTGTTGAATGACCATGTAAAACTTACTCTTTGAACAAGTAAACTTGATGACTATCAAGTTCACAAGCGAACTTATATAAACACGCTGATAGGATTAGCTGACTACTTGAAGTTCAAACAAAGGAGTAAATGCACTTAAATAAATTCTATAATAATAATTATAAGGGCATCAACTATGGTAGGTTTATCAAAAGGTCTAAAACATTTACTCCCTCCGTCCCATAATAAGTGTCCACAATGGAATCTTGGAATGTCCCAAATTAAGTGTCCATGTTGTATTTCAACCAATGAGAAAAAACTTTAGTGGGTAAAGATGATATTTGATTGGTGGAGAGTGTAGTTAGTGGGATTTCTTAAAATTTTGTGCAAATGGAATATGGACACTTAATATGGGACGGAGGGAGTATAAAGCTTTATCTTTCATTTTAGCCATAGTGGTCATTTGTTTCATGTACATGTGGCATGAAGAGGTTCATATTTTTGAACCTATTCATAATTTAATGCATGTGTTATTATGAATCATTTGAAAGAGTTGTAAAAGGTTTATGCATAGTGAATATAGGTTTATAACATCAAAAGGTTTATAAATTAATGATTATGAACCTATATTAAGCTTCACCATTGTGGATGCTCTAAGTGTGAGCATTTACTCCTGACCAACATTCTCTTTATATAATGGTACGAGGTTGACTTGATCGTGGGGTAGTTGGGACGTGTTTAGAATCTGATGGAGAAGTACAATTTCATTTAATGCTCTTCTATTCTTGGAAACATGTCAACCCTTCTTTTGTTAACAGTTCTTCCAACTGTTAACAATATTTTCACAAACTCGTACTAGGTAGTACTTTAATTTGAAAGACACTTTTGTCCTGCTCTTTTTCTTTATCGAATTAATTCTGCCTAAACTACTTTGAAAGATTTCAAGCTATGCTCACTTGGTAGTAATCAAAGACTAGTTAAGTTCATCAAGGTATTGACATCCCTGATTCGCTATTAATCCTATAGCGAGTTCCTTCTACATATCTACAAATATCCATGCCCGCTAATGAGTATGTCTTCAAGTAATCTTCGACTTCCTTGACGATGTCTTTGACTTGAACACGCGGGGTTGCTCGCTAAAGTCTTTGCTTCAGCGAATCTTCTTGATGTTCGCTGATATCTTATCAGTTGGTCTTCATGACTTATTCTTTTTTATGTTTAAATCTAGACATAGACAATTGGCCTTCAATTGGCCCAACATGCTTCATTGACTTCAGTGTTATCTCTTATTTCTTAAGTTGTGCTTCAATGACTTTCGGTGTCAAAGTTGGTGTCAAAGTTGCTAAAAAATATGAAGGTTTCCATCCACATTTGGTCTTTATCTCTTTATAGCCAAAGAAGAGAGAAACCCTCATGTTATTGTCCTAAGCATGAAATTTACTTTTAGGGACGAACTACTTGATAAGGTATCTACTCTGTAGGCAGCAATAAAAGAAAAAGATAAAAAGATCAAGGAATCGAACAAATCGACTATTGTCGTGCAAAATATTGCAGGAAAGTTGTCGCGTTTATGTATGATGATATGGGGTCGTGATGCGTCAATGTTAAAAGAATATAGTAAGCAGTTGAAGATACTTGACGAAGCACTGCTGCGAAACATAATTTTCTTGAAGATTTATTCATCAACTGTCAATCTTTGGTTCTTCAAGTTTATATGATCTTTTGTATTTCTTACTTCTCTTTTGAATGAATACATGTCAATCTTTACTTTCTATCATTATTTAGTTTCTTTTATATAGTTTGGTAAAGAATATTGGATACGATTAGGAATACACAACGCCCAACTAAATGTAGAGTGCAATAACTAATGCAAATATATTTATTTTCTCGTGTTGCGATTTATGATTTCTTATCCTGTAATTGATTGCGGAAAGGGTAATTGTGTTTACCAACAAGGTTCGCCCAAACACTGCTATTTATACACATCGGCTTAAAAAGCTTTCAACCTAATGTACACCGACCTTTTAATTCTACAAGTAAAATCAATTTAGCCTCTTCTTTTCAAATGACTACACCATCGAGGTGATCAAATTCTGAATCTTCATCAATTGTAGTTGAAACATCTTGGATATAACGAATCAGATGATTGGGTGCTTACATTAAGTCGGAAAGTATTACATTACATAATAACGTACTGATTAACTTAGATGATTCACGTAATTGTAATTGAAACATCTTGGATATAATGAATTAAATGATTGGGCTTGCATTGAAAAGTTGGATTAACTCAATTAGGGAACAACTTCGTTAAGGAACAAAAGACCCAATGAGTCTGATGCTACAAGTGCATGTGTCCAAAAGTTGGGAAAATTTGATAAGAACACATCACTGAATGTACAACACCACATTGTTGCATCCATTGACTTATCTTTCAATCTAGCATCATGTAGAAACAATCGTAGTTGAAGCATCTACCGCCTTAGATTCTTAACTTCATACATGATGCTTCACACAAAAGGATGTAATCAAAAAATGGGAAAGTGACTACAAAAAGTGTAGTGACAGTGGTTATGGTTGATAAATAGCCATGTACTATAATATAGATGGTTTGTTCAAGTTCCCACCTTTGGTTCATGCAAAGACGCATGACCAAGTTTTCAATGCCCCGCATCTAGTAGGTGACTTGAGACACTATGTCTTGGCTGGTACCGCAACCATCTTCTTGAAACATCAAAAAACTTGGACATTTGAAAAACCTAGCGTCAAAGATCTCAGTTTTCATTAAACCCTGTCGACGTAGAGTTTAAGATGGTATTTATTTGTACGGAGAGTTTAAGATGGCTAAGTAGAAATACAAAATGTAGCTTGTATTTATAAGAAAAAAGAAAACTAGATATTGATGATGAAGTTCCCAAGTTTTATTGAAAAGTTAAACAAGTATCTTTTCAACGTTTCCCTCTAATATTCAATTGCACCATATTCGCAATCACAAGTAAAAGCAACCCATTCTGTTGTCAAATGCCGCGGGGCCTCTGCGTCATGCTGAAACATTCGTAATCATTTTTGCATGGTTAAGCAACCATTGGGTCTGAACGGGGTCCCGTTTGTTTATCACGTGACACTTACTTCGCAACTGGATCGCAGCATGGTCACAGTCGATCATGTGTGTAGGAAAACAGAAGAGACCGCTGTCATCTTGATCGGAATGGGACAGCGGTGAAGATGGTGCAATTTCTTGCAAGAATGGAGGTGTGAGCGAGGAGATATAGCCGATTAGGTGAAGTTGGGTGTGTAGTATGCTATTAAATATAAATAATAATAAGTTAAAAATAGGTGTGCAATTGGTGCAGAAAGGCGTAGTAGTTTTTCTAGATTTAGCAATATTCCACAAAAGTGAGTTAAATCGATAATAGTTGTCATCTTAGGTCAATGAAATATAAGTTTCTCTTTGGCTTTTACTGTATTGTCACTCAAGCGAGGATGGCAAAAAAATAAATAGATAAATAAAAAAATAATAATAAATAAAAAAGAAAAATCCAAAATTGATGGCCAAACAAGTCAAGACGGTTTTCTTAAGACTATCTTTATTTACAATCTCATCCAACCCAATCTTTCATTAAAATATTATTTTATCACTCATCCACATATACAATCTATACATACAACCAATCTCAACTTTTTTTTTACCATTTATCAACAACTCAACCTAATATATAATATTAGTTTTTTTTATTTAAGTAAAAGTTTTATTTAAAATAATGTGTAAGATTATACGAATGCAATGTCTAACCAAACTTTAGTTCAACCAAAATGATATATACTATAACAAAATTTTTTTGACACAATAAAGTTCTATCAAAAGTTTATTCAAATTCATCCCATGTTGGAAAAGCCCACGTCCAGTTTAAGATAAAGCAACCCAAAGCCCAAATTCAATATTTTAATTCCCGATCCAACTAATCTTACCCTAATTACTACATATATAATATAATAATAGTATGAAAAATGATTGTTGTGCCTACAAAAAAAGATTGGTGGAAATTTGGAGAGAGAAAGTACATAATAAAATTGTACAAGTGATTTATAAATTAGGCATGTTTTTAGGCTTGTGTTGTAGGTATAATTAGCACTACTCTAATAATAGTAATAATGATTGGTGTAAATCATTATTACTATTATTATAATCACCTCGTGTATTGAGTTAGGATCAAATGAGAATAAAAAATAAAATGAGAATGATGAGAAAAATTAACAATCTAATTTCAGGTGCACCTACAAAAGTAGATTTATCTCTCCTTAAATTATCCCTCTTATTTAAAATGTATGGCTATAAATCTTTTTAAGTTTTCTCATTTTAGTTTTTCATCTCACCGAATCCCTTTCTCATGTGTATGATATATAATATTTTCTGAACTCTTCTATATTTGCAAATCTTGTCCAAAAAAACTGCTAAAACATTTGACGGATAATCAACAATCAAGTACGCGCGGGTAAAAGGTATGGTGCGCGAAGGGCATAAGTTCAAATGTACCAATATCCGACCCTGAACCGTGAGAGATTTGTGACTTTTTAGTTATTAAAAAGCACAACTAGTCTTAACCTACTCTTCTTTACACAAACTAAGATTATATTCATGCAATATTTTATGATTAGTGTGGATTCCATTTCAACATTTGGGTTCTCGTTAAAGAACTTACACTAAGCGAATAAAAGAACCATAAACGTGTAACATTATATTATACATACAATAGCCGTTCATATGGCAACGTTTTGAAAGAGGTTGTCGTTTTGCATGGCATATGGTGTCGTTTTGGGCAGAACGTCTACGTTTCGGAAGGAAAAAAACTTAGTTACAAAACATCCCTCCAAACTATGCGACAAGTTACGAATATCACCATGTACTTTTTGCTATTTATGTCTTTTTTATATAATAAACTTTATTTATTAAATATCTAACAAATATTTAGCGATTTTTTTTATAAAAATTATACCGATGAAAAGGCTAATGAATTGCTAACAAAATGAGTACAATATTGATATATATTTTTGAAATACGCACGATTTTATAAAATGTTAAAGTATAATATATGGTTTTTATTAAAAAGTAAAAAAGTTTTGAATCACACCTTTAAAATTAAAAAATTACCCTAATTCTGTATTTTTGTCTTCTTTCAACCTTTTAAACAAAATTATAGACATTAAAAACCTCATTTTTTGCATACTACTTCCTCACCGTGTTCTTTTTCTTTCACTAATGTTTTATTTATAGGGTATTGTATTGGTACCATTTTAAACTGAAAACTTTAATCTCTAATTTTTTGTTTTATTTTCTATTTATTTTATTGTAAAATTATAAAACGGAAGAAATTATAAAGTTTAATAGGAAATACAGAACATAAACTGATAAAAGAAAAAAAAACTGGTAAAACTGGGTTGTATTATTAATAAGGGTTAATTGCTTGAAAATGTATCATACTTGTCACTTTTGTATGTACCGAACTTTTTTTCTTCTTATTGTATGTATTGAACTTTTAAATTTTGATTATTATGTGTATTTTGTGACCATTTTACCTTTACTTTTTTCAAATTTCGAAAGGTAAAATGGTAATTCATGGTTAAATAGTCAAAAAAAATACAAACAATAATCAAAATTTGAAAGTTCAGTACATATAATAAGAAAAAAAAGGTTTAATACATACAATAATGAAAAATGACAAGTATAATACATTTTCAAATAATTAACCCATGAACTAAACGGTGAGCCAAAAGGTAATATATCTAGAAAGATAAGTAGAGGGTAACAATGGTACCACCTTTATTTATGTTTTTATTATTTTCTTTTTGCTTATGCTTTCTATTTATTTCTTCGGTAAGCAATGATGGGTACATAAAGATTGGTGCATGGAAGGATTGGAACATGAAAAGCATATTACTAATATATACATTTCCCGTCCCCTTCTATGAACAGTAACTCGAGTTACTGTTCTTTCTACAGTAACGGGCTTTTTGGCCTTTTTTTTGGGCTTGCTACAGTAACCGGCCTTGGTTTTTTTTTTTTTTCGTTTGCTACAGTAACCGGATACTAAGTCCAGCCCGGTTCATTTGTAGCCCATTTTTTTGAGATTACTCGGACCCGGGTGAGCATGCATACCTTAATATTGAAACATCCCGCGACAACGTGCGGGTTTAAGACCTTGTTCACATACATTTAGGCTGCGTTTGGTTTTGTGAGATTAAGAGTTAGTTTTGGGCTCAAAGTAGAATTTTGTTATTCGGAAAATGAAAGTGGGCTCAAGGATTGAGGTTGAAGACCAAATATAAGGGCATATATAAATCTTGAGTAGTATGATGAGTTTTTGTGGGTTTATTGAATATGTGGGCTACGTTTTCACCACATAAAACTTTGATTTTATATAATTTATCATATTATAACTAATTACTAGTTATAATGCCCGCGCACGCGCGGGTTTTTTTTAAATTTTTTTAATCATATATTTTTATTTATTAAAAAACAAATAATTTAATCTTTGTTTTGTTTGATTTATGATATTTAATTATAATTTTTTATCTATATTTTTTGTATTTACCTTCTACTTGTCTTAATTGCATTTTATCTATATTTTTTGTATTTATCTTCTACTTGTGTTATAAGCAACCCAAAGCCCAAATTCAATATTTTAATTCCCGATCCAACTAATCTTACCCTAATTACTACATATATAATATAATAATAGTATGAAAAATGATTGTTGTGCCTACAAAAAAAGATTGGTGGAAATTTGGAGAGAGAAAGTACATAATAAAATTGTACAAGTGATTTATAAATTAGGCATGTTTTTAGGCTTGTGTTGTAGGTATAATTAGCACTACTCTAATAATAGTAATAATGATTGGTGTAAATCATTATTACTATTATTATAATCACCTCGTGTATTGAGTTAGGATCAAATGAGAATAAAAAATAAAATGAGAATGATGAGAAAAATTAACAATCTAATTTCAGGTGCACCTACAAAAGTAGATTTATCTCTCCTTAAATTATCCCTCTTATTTAAAATGTATGGCTATAAATCTTTTTAAGTTTTCTCATTTTAGTTTTTCATCTCACCGAATCCCTTTCTCATGTGTATGATATATAATATTTTCTGAACTCTTCTATATTTGCAAATCTTGTCCAAAAAAACTGCTAAAACATTTGACGGATAATCAACAATCAAGTACGCGCGGGTAAAAGGTATGGTGCGCGAAGGGCATAAGTTCAAATGTACCAATATCCGACCCTGAACCGTGAGAGATTTGTGACTTTTTAGTTATTAAAAAGCACAACTAGTCTTAACCTACTCTTCTTTACACAAACTAAGATTATATTCATGCAATATTTTATGATTAGTGTGGATTCCATTTCAACATTTGGGTTCTCGTTAAAGAACTTACACTAAGCGAATAAAAGAACCATAAACGTGTAACATTATATTATACATACAATAGCCGTTCATATGGCAACGTTTTGAAAGAGGTTGTCGTTTTGCATGGCATATGGTGTCGTTTTGGGCAGAACGTCTACGTTTCGGAAGGAAAAAAACTTAGTTACAAAACATCCCTCCAAACTATGCGACAAGTTACGAATATCACCATGTACTTTTTGCTATTTATGTCTTTTTTATATAATAAACTTTATTTATTAAATATCTAACAAATATTTAGCGATTTTTTTTATAAAAATTATACCGATGAAAAGGCTAATGAATTGCTAACAAATGAGTACAATATTGATATATATTTTTGAAATACGCACGATTTTATAAAATGTTAAAGTATAATATATGGTTTTTATTAAAAAGTAAAAAAGTTTTGAATCACACCTTTAAAATTAAAAAATTACCCTAATTCTGTATTTTTGTCTTCTTTCAACCTTTTAAACAAAATTATAGACATTAAAAACCTCATTTTTTGCATACTACTTCCTCACCGTGTTCTTTTTCTTTCACTAATGTTTTATTTATAGGGTATTGTATTGGTACCATTTTAAACTGAAAACTTTAATCTCTAATTTTTTGTTTTATTTTCTATTTTTTTTATTGTAAAATTATAAAACGGAAGAAATTATAAAGTTTAATAGGAAATACAGAACATAAACTGATAAAAGAAAAAAAAAAACTGGTAAAACTGGGTTGTATTATTAATAAGAGTTAATTGCTTGAAAATGTATCATACTTGTCACTTTTGTATGTACCTAACTTTTTTTCTTCTTATTGTATGTATTGAACTTTTAAATTTTGATTATTATGTGTATTTTGTGACCATTTTACCTTTACTTTTTTCAAATTTCGAAAGGTAAAATGGTAATTCATGGTTAAATAGTCAAAAAAAATACAAACAATAATCAAAATTTGAAAGTTCAGTACATATAATAAGAAAAAAAAGGTTTAATACATACAATAATGAAAAATGACAAGTATAATACATTTTCAAATAATTAACTCAGGAACTAAACGGTGAGCCAAAAGGTAATATATCTAGAAAGATAAGTAGAGGGTAACAATGGTACCACCTTTATTTATGTTTTTATTATTTTCTTTTTGCTTATGCTTTCTATTTATTTCTTCGGTAAGCAATGATGGGTACATAAAGATTGGTGCATGGAAGGATTGGAACATGAAAAGCATATCCACATACATTTAGGCTGCGTTTGGTTTTGTGAGATTAAGAGTTAGTTTTGGGCTCAAAGTAGAATTTTGTTATTCGGAAAATGAAAGTGGGCTCAAGGATTGAGGTTGAAGACCGAATATAAGGGCATATATAAATCTTGAGTAGTATGATGAGTTTTTGTGGGTTTATTGAATATGTGGGCTACGTTTTCACCACATAAAACTTTGATTTTATATAATTTATCATATTATAACTAATTACTAGTTATAATGCCCGCGCACGCGCGGGTTTTTTTAAAATTTTTTTAATCATATATTTTTATTTATTAAAAAACAAATAATTTAATCTTTGTTTTGTTTGATTTATGATGTTTAATTATAATTTTTTATCTATATTTTTTGTATTTATCTTCTACTTGTCTTAATTGCATCTTATCTATATTTTTTGTATTTATCTTCTACTTGTGTTATGGATAAATATAAAATATTACCTAATAAAAAAATAACTTTTTTTTTTAAAATAAAATTATTACTAAATAAGGTATGTATGCATTTTTTGAAATGGAAAATTCCCAATAAGGGTTTTATTGTATTATATAAAAGATTTATATACTTTATAACATATTTTCTCTCTCTTATATCAAATTCAAATACTAATCAAAATTTTAATCTAAATCCAAATCCTAATCCTAAACTCATTTACAAACCAAACGGGTTTGGTTTGTAAATGAGTTTAAGATTTGGATTTAAATTTGAATTATAATTTGATATAATAGAGAAAAATATGTTACTATATAAAATTGAAAATTATTATTTAATAAAAGATTTGATGTAAAATACTATGATTTTTCAAAATAAAATAAAGAGATAGACACATGAATATAGCGCTGAGCAAATGTCCCGAACGGATCGGACCGACCGAAGGACCGACCAAGACCGGACCGGACCGACCGAATTCGGTTCGGTCTTCGGCTTGGCTTTTTTGCTAATTCGGTTTTCGGTCCGGTCGGTCCGATTCGGACCGGACCACAAACCGATTATTTGGCCTAGTTGGACCGGACTAACTGAGACCGGACCGGACCGACCACATTCGGTCCAGTCCTCGGTCTTGGGTTTTTGGCTAATTCGGTACTTAATCTTGTCGGTCCGATCCGGTCCTGGACCAATGCTCACCCCTACATGAATAACTTGTTCCACCATATTTTCTAAACCATATTTTGTAAGGATTGAGAAACACTACACTTTAGTGGGATTGACACCCGAATTCAAAAGCTAAAGTTTTGAACCAATCATTTTTTTTAAAGCATCTTTCATCCCAAATTTACTGAACCCATCTACCAAACAGACCCTAAACGTAACTTTTAGCTACTTTTTCTTGATTAAATCTTTTTGTTTTATAATTAAATAATCAAAATCTACTTGCTTCTATTAATTTTGCTTTCTTATTATTTTCAAATTAAATCTTAACTACACCATTGTGTTTCACATGTTCCTACACTTCTCGGATGAAAATGGGTTTGCTGTATCGGAGTGAAATGGGTAGGCAAGGTGTAGAAGAAGCTTATTTCTATGCGTATTTAAAGTGTTATATATTCGTGCTTTCTTTCTGCAATGATATTGTGTTGTACGTTTTATATCAGGTATTTCCTTATTCATTTTTTAATATTATGCTCAATAAAAGATGCGTGTTTCTTCACTTTAATGCGTGAATAAGATATTATACCGATGTTTTTAACTTTAGCGATATGTGTAACTTACAATAGAAATTTTTTTTCATCATATTTGCAAAGTTTGATGTGTCTTGACAACTTAATACTACAATATACTTTTGTTGTATTACACAAAACTGAAATTACTTTGTATGTAGATTTATTGTTTTTTCCCCCTTAATTTGGTAATTCTTATTTGAGTTTTCCAAATAAGAATAACCACGTATATGTTAGATGCCCATTTGACACATATTGTGTCGTGTTTAAATTACCTAAGTTTTTATTTTTTATTTATTTATTTTTTTTTATTATTTTTTTTTAAATCTATTTTTAGGGTTAATGACATATAATAGCAACGAATTTTATCAAATATTCATATATTAGTTATGAACCCAATAAAATACAATAATACATATCAAACTTTCAAATTTTAGCCCGATATCATACTTTTGCTTACGTGACATGACCCGCAACCAGCTACACCAGGTAAATTGCATACGTGGATTTTTGTATTTATTTTTAAGTTAATTACCTGAAGTTAGTTATTTCAAAATACCCATCAAATTTTGTCAAATGTTTCAAAATACCCATCAAACTTTGTCAGATGTTCATTTATCAGACATGAACCCAATCTGACGTGGATCATAACGGAATAAATTTATGACGTGACATATAAATTTGTCGGTGACATGGATTTTGGAGGTAAAAACGGGTTTTTGTTGATATCAACACAAAACAAACAAAGTTTGATGAGTATTGTGTTATTTTATTGAGTTCATAACTAATATGTGAACATTTGAGAAAGTTTGTTGCTATTAGATGCCATTAACCCTTATTTTTATGATTACTTTAAGGTTTATGAAATATGACATTAGTAAATTACTCACAAACATACAAATCCACCCGCATCAACACGAGGGCCGCAGATTTACCCGCAGTAAAGATCATTGCGACCACTAAAACATTGTCATTTATATACTGATCAGTTACAATTTTAAACTAAATCTGATTATGAAATTCGGCAGCAACACAGGCACTGATTAGCCTCGTTCTAATTGTTTGTAAAGAAAAGGGTATTTTAGACCAACTAACTCATGATTAGCATACAACTAAGCTAATTAAATTAAGAAGCATAAACGTGTAACATTCTAAAATCTAAACTACGGAGTAACAAATAAAATATGATACCTGTGTTGAGTTACTTCTTTCTGATACGAATTTTCTTCTTCTTTTATTTGTATAGAGAAGGATTCAATGTGGAGGATTAAAATATGAGCTGTGAATATAATAAGAGAGGGACAAAAGTATAAGTGAAGTGGAAGCAATGTGATTGATCCTTTCAATTGACCCACGCAAAGGAGATTCTAACTTATTGTAAGATTCTAAGCCTTGTTTGTGAGCATCGAACATTTTACAAGGGACGTGATTCTTTCTCAACATTTGTAGTTCTATCGTTGTGAAGTTTACTTTGCCTCTTATTAACTCAAATATATACAGTTACTACAATCTTTTAGTATTTGGTATCTTTTTATTCAAGTAAGTTATAAGTTATTTGGTTTTTAAAGCTTGTGGAGTGGGTACGGGCGTATCATTCTCCTCTCTAATCTTTTTGTCACATCAACACCACGTCACTCTTTTCCCGTCTTTCTTTGATCTTTCAAATCCTCGCAGTAACCATCTTACACTCGCTTAACTTCTAATTTTTTTTGTATTAAAATAGCGCATACAAAAAAGTGAATGGCCGCTCAAGGATGTTTTTTGCAAGGAAAGATGCTCGACAGTAATGTTCCCGCTCAAGTAATACTATACTACCTAAGACACTGGTGCCTTGCGGGGGTGCTCTCTTCGGGTACTCTAACATGTTATCAAAAAATTCACAATAATAAAACGATATTGTAACTTGAGTGACTTTCTGAATATCAAATTTGTGATCCATTAAAGTCAAGTGAAAACCATAAATCTAGAGTCATTACTATAGTAATGACCAAGTATAAAAATAGGCATTAAAAAAGCCTGAAACAAAAGTTATAATCTTCATTGATGGTCAAAAGTGTGATCAATCTCGCCAGGATTCAGAGACATTCATTCTAAATACCTGTCGTCAAGTAACAAAGTTCTAAGGGCTCGGACCCTTACGTGCTTATCCATATTCCTAACAACAAGACAGTAATACACCCAATCAATTAACCTGAACAGCGGCATCAGCTGGTCAAACTTTTTAGCTCCTTCAAGTGATCTGTTGAGTAACATATCACCCGTCTCACTCAATGTCTCACCACTTGCTGTAATAGCAACTTCAGTCTCAGTCGATGTTTTGCTCATTTTTGCAGTAGTAGTGGATCTGCTGCAGCCAGCAAGAGCTGCTGAAAAAGAATAGTTATCCTCGATCTCCATAGTCCTAACTTCATAAGAGCCATAAAACTTCCTTTCAACCACACGTTCATACTGCTCTGGATCGGGATTTTGTGGTACAACACCTTCAGCAAAATACTGCCAATCATCAACATCCCTAGAACCAAGATTTGATGCACACGCAGTTCCAAGGATATAAGCAAGAGTAACATCCTCAAGATTATAGTTACCTTTTTCAGAAAACCACGGGCATACACGATTTCTTGTGTGCCAATCAAATAACCAACATGGTCCCCCCATTGGATCAGTAGAAGGTTGGGTGAAACGCCAGTGACTTTCTGCTTTCATGATATAGGTGACATTGTAAAATAGTGATACATCAAATGTGAAGTTGCTAATACCAAAAGTATCTTTTTCGTTGACGTTAAGTGAGTCAGCTATAACGGGTATGTATAAAGCGTTATCAAGATCATTTTCAATATAAGTGGGACGGATTGAGGCGTTTAGTAAGGCTAAATAATGGTCAAACTCGAAAGGGACTGGACATAGTTCTCTTTGATAACACTCATTGAATGGATCATAACAGTAAAGCCCAGTTACAATCTTGCGGTTGGAAGCATAAAGGTTGATGAACCACATGCAAATGTAACATCGAGCAATGTAGATATGTGGAGTTACGCAGGTTGGAGGAGGAAATGACTGCACTGATACTGAGTAGTGCTGCGACTCAGTTCTGAAATGAATGGCATATAACTCAACGAGGTTATCAAACATATCTTGTGTTCGAAGGTTAATATATCATGGGTGCTTATCAAAGTGTTGTTCAATGTGTAACTCTTTTGAGCTCGCCATTTGAAGGCTGAATGCTGTCATTCTCAGCCATTTTGTTAGAAGTTAACAACAAAATACAAGCTTCGACACGGGAGAGCTGTTGATTCAGAGCTTATTGCATACACTTTCCATAGGCTATTGATTCAGCATATGTGGAACACTCCGAGTACACTATTATAGTATTATATGCGTCATCCACTTCTGCATCCCTAAAAGTTATGAAAAAACACTCATACAAAATCAGATCCCAACATGACTAAAGCGGGTAAGCTTATCAGATTATTACATTTTAATGAAGCTGATAAGCACTTTTTAGTTTAAACACTTTAGGCTTATCAGCTTATTACAGTTTTTTTGTACCAGCATTTAGAAAATACATTCACTTGTTCAGTCAATACCATATAACTTAAGAGCACCATGTGTGGTAACACCAGTGTGTATGAAAAAAGTGTTGCCATATCAGCATAAACCGAGAACAATGCAATTTTTCGTTTGATGACGGTGTAAAGTAACGATCCGTCTGATATCAATGCAATTTTTCGACAACGGTGTAAAGTAACGACCCGTTGGGTGACGGTGTAAAGTAACGACCCGTCTGATATCAATGCAATTTTTCGACAACGGTGTAAAATAACGACCCGTTGGATGATGGTGTAAAATAACGACCCGTCTGATATCAATGCAATTTTTCGACAACGGTGTAAAATAACGACCCGTTGGATGACGGTGTAAAATAACGACCCGTCTGATATCAATGCAATTTTTCGACAACGGTGTAAGATAACGACCCGTTGGATGACGGTGTAAAATAACGACCTGTCTGATATCAATGCAATTTGTCGACAACGGTGTAAGATAACGACCCGTTGGATGACGGTGTAAAATAACGACATGTCTGATATCAATGCAATTTGTCGACAACGGTGTAAAATAACGACCCGTTGGATGACGGTGTAAAATAACGACCCGTCTGATATCAATGCAATTTGTCGACAACGGTGTAAGATAACGACCCGTTGTATGACGGTGTAAAATAACGACCCGTCTGATATCAATACAATTTTTCGACAACGGTGTAAGATAACGACCCGTTGGATGACGGTGTAAAATAACGACCCGTCTGATATCAATGCAATTTGTCGACAACGGTGTAAAATAACGACCCGTTGGATGACGGTGTAAAATAACGACCCGTCTGATAACAATGCAATTTGTCGACAACGGTGTAAAATAACGACCCGTTGGATGACGGTGTAAAATAACGACCCGTCTGATTTTCTTGTAGTTGTTATGCATGTGGAACCTCATAGCGTTATTCCTGCACAATAGGACATGAAAGCTCTTTGCCTTTTCCCGTTAGATATGACAAATAGAATATTTTTATGTATCAATAGAAAGATTAGGTTAAAGCCGAACCGTAACATAACCGATAGGGGTATTAGATAACATAATAAACGATTAATAACAATTGTTACCCATGCGTGTTAAATATCAAGCATGTGATGTTTATAACCTCATTAACCACGCTTTACGAAATCATCGTCTTATGCTTGCTAGTACTGTAGGATAAAACTTGAAAGCTTTTGCTTTCTTCGGTTAGATATGACAAATATGATATCACCAATATCAATACAAAACCGGATCACAAACAACATTGATATGATGTTGGTATCCCGCCACTATACTCCCTCCAGTTCGAGGTACTAAATCTTTTTAGTATCGTTAAACTCAAATACCACAAAACGCTAAATAACATATTCAACCCGTAATAACCGAAGGTCTCATGGATGCTAATTATAAAACATGTAGTGTTCTCTTACCTTACGGTTGGTGCCAACTTCCTTAAATTCAACGTTATGTCCCAATATTTAAATACTTCGGTCGATTTTTTTTTTTTTTTTTTTTTTTTTTTTTTTTTTTTTTTTTTTTGTAATAGTAAATGGCAGTGGTTCAAAACATTATTCTTTTTACTGATTTCCATGCACCCAAGGTTCGTACGTAGCATGCTAGCACCAAGGACGAAAGATCAATAATTGATTAGTAAGCCCTGATCGTTGTGGCTCCGAGATCTATTTCATATGATGGCAAGAAAATTACTGACTTGTTGCCTTAGTCTTCCAAAAAAGTTGCTAAGCTTGAAAAAATAAGATAATACTTAGTTTTAAGTTCATGAATGAGTTACCATAATATTCAACTTAAAGGATCATTTCAAAATTCATATTAAGCTTAAAGGTGCTTTGTTTATTTTTGTTTAGAATTGAAAAACCGGAGCAAAACAAATCTTTAATCTTGTTATAAAACGATTTTGTTATGGGCTTTAGTGGTTTTGTATTTATTTGGATAGAGATATTTCAAATATCAATGATGGGTATTTCTTGTTTAGATAATTTAAAGATATTATCTTTAACTTATAAACCTGGGATCTTTCATTCTTTGCTTTGAATGTTTTACAGTTGGGACAGATTGTGATGTCTGTGAGTTGTTTTCTGATGTTGTTAATGGTCTTTTAGAAGGATGGGATAGTTGGTTTTGTCGTTGTGCTCTCGAGACACGTCGTACGTTCGGACCCGGTCTTCATCCAGCGAAGATAAAGGTTCATCTGACAACCGGAGTGTAAAAGCATGACAAGGCAAGCGTCGGAGTACAATAGTCGAAGCTCAAAGATCAACAATCATCTCATAGTTTAAGAGATGAAGTTAAGAGTTAAATGAAGTTAGCATTTCATTCGACGCTTATTAAGAATCGGACTCGCTAACAAACGAAAGACCAAGTGAAAACATGTACAAATACGCGTCGTAGACTTTTGATGTTTCCACCAACCAGGGGCATAAAAATCCGAATGATCGAAACTTGTCGATCGGGAAACGGGGCATAAGAAAATATTAGTGCATATAAAGTCATCCGGGTGCATATTTTGGGATAGCCAAAATGGTTAGATGAATTTCAAAATAGGCAAAAATGGGGTCAAAAGTCAGAGTTCAATGAATGACAGTGGGATCAGTCGAAAGAACCACATGTGTCCTTCGGGCTTGTTTGATGTTGCTGGTAACGCTGACGGAGATTAGTCTTTCTCTTACCGAAGCATGAAATTTTAAAATTCAAACATGATTAATAAGGTCGGAGCACTTATACAAACAAATCTGAAGCACTTTTATCATTTTACTCTATATGTCCTTTCAACACTAAAAAGCCAAGGTTTAGAGGTAGCACGTATAGTTTAACCATTAACCCATTTCATTTATGACGAAAAAACTTGTATTTAGATGTAGTGCTTCGCGAGTTGTACCCCTAACACATGACAGGTTGTCATTTGTGTTTTGCATCTTTATTGTCGTCCATATTTTTTATGATACAAGCTATTTGAAATATGTAACATTGATGATGAAAGGTACCAACCTTTGATATATTACTTGCACATGTAAACAATAACATGAGTTTCGTCATAATTTGTATCTTCGAAAAATTCCACATAGAAACAACAATGCCGTCTTTGAATATGCCTATTTATTTTCACTTCATATAGAAGATATGTGAATCATATATTTAAGCATGGCAGTAGTAATACGCATCAGGCAGTAGTAATATATTACTTGCAAAGGATAAACTTTAATGTGCTTTAACATTTCGTTTAGCATGAAACAATAATAAATGACCACATTCATGGATGCATGTATGTTATGACATAAACATGTATGATTAAGTAAAACATTGGATACGAATACCGTGAGTGAAGTAGTACATAACGCATGACATCTTGCATGTTAATTTCTTTAAAAGACAATTATTTGTATATATATCATGCATACTAATGTGTAAATTAAAGGGTTTAGGCCGTACAATAGCTACGTATTTTCACTAATGTATCATTTTGGTACGTGTACTTATTTCCGTTCCATTTTATGTTGTCTACTTTTATGTTTTGTACCATTTTGCACTGCTCAACTTCTTTTACCGAAACTGATAACATCATTGCCACGTGTGCATGACACGTTGGATTTCCACTAACCTAAATAAGTTTTAAAAAAACGTGATATGACTAAAATACCTTCGAATTTACACACATAATTTGTACCATTCATCCCTGAGCTAACGACCGTCAGTTCTGTTAGTTATTATGTGGCAACGTTAGTCCATTTAGCCAACAATCATTTGCATCGTTAGTCCTTTATACATTTTTGTCCGTTTTTCTTTCGTTTCATACGGTTTTGTCCGTTTTATACGCTTTCGTCCGTTTTTAGTCGTTTTCGTCCGTTTTTCTTACGTTTTCATACGTTTTTGTCCCTTTTAATACGTTTTAATCCGTTTTTGTCTGTTTTTCTTACGTTTTCATTAGGTTTTGTCCGTTTTTATACGTTTTCATTCGTTTTTATTCGTTTTCGTCCCTATTTTCTTACGTTTTCATACTTTTTTGTCCGTTTTAATCCATTTTTATATGTTTTTGTTCGTTTTTATTATATTTTAATCCGTTTTTATACGTTTTCATACGTTTTATACGTTTTCATCCGTTTTTCTTAGGTTTTCATACGTGTTTGTCCGTTTTAATCCGTTTTTATTCATTTTCGTCCGTTTTTCTTACGTTTTCATACAGTATTGTCCGTTTTTTTATGTTTTCGTCCTTTTTTATTCATTTTCGTCCATTTTTCTTACGTTTTCATACGGTTTTGTCCGCTTTTTTATGTTATACCCGGTAAACCACGAGGGCCAAAAATGTAGTTAACTCTAAATAACTCTTTTCTTTCACAATTCTAACCCAAAAAAACCCTAATCGATCTAAACCATAATTGTAAAACCCCCCAATTCAATAAAACAATTAAAAATCCCAATTCAATGGCATCTTCATCATCTTCTATTCATATCCATCTTCATCATTGTTTGTTTCATGTTTATCATTGTTTGTTTGATTCTGTTTGTAATCTTTTGAGATCTTTAGGTGTAGTTTTATGCTGTCATTTATGTATCTTTAGCTTTAGTTTTATGTTGTTTGTAATATTTTGATGAATGGAAACATGTTTACCATATATTTTTTCATATGCATAAACTGCGTTATATGTTCCGTCACATTATCCAAGAAAATGGAACAAAACATAAAGTGGAACGGAAATAAGTACACGTACCAAAATGGTACATTAGTGAAAGTACGTAGCTATTGTACGGCCTAAACCCCGTAAAAATGGATTCTTATACAAAGTCAACAAAAAATCTCGGCCACGTTGGACTTTAGCCGGTTTTTAAAAAGTTTAGCCGGTTGCCAGTAAAATTTGTGCAAAACGGAACAAAACATAAAAGTAGACAACATAAAGTGGAACAGAAATAAGTACACGTTCCAAAACGGTACATTAGCGAAAGTACGTAGCTATTGTACGGCCTAAACCCTAAATTAAAATATAATTTGAAGCTTGTACGCTGTCATGTCCTTGCAATAGTGAGAAAGCAAATACCAAACCTACCTACTAGTCCAACTGTTATACTATTGGAGACGAGAGCTTTTCAATCAAACTTTTTTTTTTTTTTTTTTTTTTTTTTTTTTTTTTTAATATTTGAGAAAACTATGTACTTTGCAAGTGGTACCCCAGGTATTGTACATTGAACATAAAAAAAAAATTTGTCTTTTCACTGCATACCAAACAATATTTGAAACATAATTCATTGAGCTAATTCTTCAATCACCCCAAAAGTACAATCATGTGTACCCCATTCACCCCACTATTTTTTTTTCTTCAAATACCCCAGGGGCGACTATATCCCAAAAATCTTTGGGCAACTATCACATATGGTTGACATGTGTCCCATAGGGTTGTCCCCACAATGTACCCTTATGTACTTGCATCCTACCCACCTAGCCTATTATTTTCTTGGGCGACTTGGGCCCACATTCTTGGGCGATTATCCTTATTTTGTCTTTTTCCCTAAAAGTATAGTCTTTTTTTATTATTTTTTAGTACAAATTTTTTGGGCGACTTGGTCCCACCCATGTGCATTCTTGGGCGACTGATTAGGTAGGATAAATATTTTATAATATAAGTACATTGTACTATAATTTTATACACCTTTTATACACTTTTTTATACTTCTTTACATTTATAAAAATTACTTTTAAAAACAAATACTAATTATTAATTTTATAACTCTTATACTTATTATTATTTAAAAACAAATACTAAACTGTATTTTCTTTTAAAATACAAAGTAAACACCAAAACACATACCAAACACCTTATACTATCTTCTCCAAACACAACCTGCTACTCTCTTCTCCACACACCAACACACCAAGACTGAAAACCCACAACCTGCTACTCTCTTCTCCACACACCAACACACCCACGACCCTAATATTGAAAACCCACATTGTTCACGCACCCAAACACCAAACAACCCAAACACCAAAATTGTACACGCACCCAAATTAATTGTTCAACCGCAAAACCCTAATTGTTGACGCACCCAAATTATTGAAAACGCACCCAATTTAACCCAATTGGAAGCGTTCGACCCTAATATTGAAAACCCACATCGTAGGCGTTCGACCCCACATACAAGTATGTTTGACGCGAAGATTTCGGTAAGATCTAGGGTAGAACATCTTACTAGTATTAAAGCATTGTTGAATGTAGGAAGAACAAATTTGTTTAGAACTACTGTATTTGGGGCATGGTTAGATTTCCCCTCTCATAACCCTGATAACTATCTGTATATTTTTTTTTACCAAAATGCGGTTATGGTTCCCAAAGTTAGTGATTTTTGCCCTCCACTTAATTTTCAAATAGGTGATAATTTACTTGAATTTGGGCGTGAACAATTTAGCCTTGTTACTGGTTTTCGATTAGGCCATGTTGATAAAGATGAAGGGCGTATTGTGCGTGGTATACCGTATAGTCCTTTTTTAGACCGGTTATTTCCGGAAATTAAAGTAAGTAAGAAGAAAAGAATCAAGGGTCAACAGATTTTGGGGTTGTTGAAGCCTGGGCAAGTGTGGGATTCATTATCGGATGAGGATGATGTTCGGTGTTGTTTATTGGTGATTGCCACTTGTGTGTTTATGGGTAGAGAAGGGAGGTTCTACATGCCTGATCATTTGTTGATTATGGTTGAGGATTTCTCTTTGTGGAATGAGTATCCATGGGGAGAGTACTTGTGGTGTCAATTGTATAAAAGAACTGTGAATGTAGTTCCAAGGCATGAGAATACCGTGAAAGAATCTAAGAAGCCGGTAAAAAAGTCTCCAAAAAAAGAAGAAACATTCAATCTGTATGGTTTTATATGGGCATTAAAGGTTAGCTTTTATTCGTAACAAGCATTATTTCAGATTGTTTATATATTATCCTTACTGATATAGTAAGTATTTTGTCTAGTATCCAATTAGATACCTTCTGATCGTGAGCGTAATTATTTATGTTTTCCTGTGTTTTTTAGATTTGGATATTGGAAACCTTCCCTAAAAGCTCCCATTTTTGGTGCAAAGACCCTGCGAAGATCCCTTGTGCTTTAGCATGGTCAAGCATCAACAAATTTGAGAAAAAGCATCACTCTATTCTATTTGATCAGGTAATTGAACAACTAAGGAAAAACGTCACTTGCTTTTTAATTAGTTAATATTAGGTTAGTATTGCTTATATCTTATCCTTACTGATATAGGCTGAACTTTGTAGGTTAGTATTGCTTTTAATTGTTCAAAAATTTGTAAAATTTCTTTTTTAGCCATAAACTATCAACAGCCATAGCTAATAGCCTTTAAAGTTGTCGTTTATTTACATCATATCAGTTAACAATTATTTCTATTCTAGGCTGTACAACCTTTAAAGAAGCTGGTACCAACCCGTTCCGAGTTGCTTTGTCCGTGGTACATACGTAGCATGGAATATATAAGGGGACTTCAGATGCAAATTGTTGAAGCAAAAGACGACTTGGAGCAGCCAGAAATTGAAAATCCGATACCGGTTAGTCAAATGGCTGCTGAAGATACGGATGATGCAGTAAATGAAAATGATATTCCGGTTCCTGTTGCTAAAATGACTGATGAAGGTATGGATTATGAAGATACGGCTGACGAACATACGGCTGGTTATGTTTGTGATGAAATTCATAAAGAGGAAGAAAAGGGGGTTGGTGAAACTTGTGACGTTGTTCCTGAGACTTCCCGAAACCCAATATTGGATAAAGATCACATTCAATCTGAGGTTGAGTCGATTAAGTCAACGGTTGGTGACATAGAAAAAGGTGTGGGAGATGTTCATGTGTCACACCTTTTATGTGAGCTAGAAATTGTAAAAAAAAAGGATTCGGGTCGTTGAGAATGTGTTAGGAATAAAGTTTGAAGAGACGTTGGTAGTTAACGATGACATGTCAGTACATGATGATCTTCAGAATGAGGTAACAAGATGTAATTTAATCTTTTTCATTTGATCACAAAAAATAGTGTTTTTACCAATATGAAATGCTTTTTTCAGTTGCATACTCCTGCTCCACCGATGAAGACTAATGATACTGATGAAGCAAACATGACAGTCGGTGATACTCACATTAAGGTAATAACTTTTAATTTAATCTTTTTAAATTGATTATAAAAAATATTGTTTTAAAAATTCTGACTGTTTTGAAATGAATATTCCTGATTCAAAGACTTCGATGAAGGCTACTGTTCCAAACGATGAAAGGTTGTTTTCAGACGGTGATGGTCACAATAAGGTAACAAACTGTAACTTAATCTTTTTTTATTGATTATAAAAAAATTTGTTTTTACAATTCTGAAATGTTGTTTTCAGACGATGAAGGCTACTGATCCAGACGACGAAAATTTGACATTCGGTGATAGTCACAATGAGGTAACAAAGTGTAATTTAATGTTTTTATATTGACTAAAAAAAATATTGGGTGTAGTGAAGTAGCTTAAATTCTTAAAATCTCAGACTTAGTGTAACTTGGCTTATAAGGGGTGTTTGGTTGAACCTGCGGATGTGGCTCAGGTTGTTCTTTATTGTTGTTTTTGCTTGTATGTAGTTTCTTTAGGCTCTGTAAGACAGTATAAACCAGTGGCTATAGGTATAAAGTCAAAATCCAATGTGACCATTGGTTAGTTTAGGTGTTTGGTTGAACCTGTTGGATTTCTAAAGTTGCTCAATCAAACATACAGGTTTATCATTGGTTAGTTTAGCTTAGTTAACTATCCTCTCAGCTCAAAAAAATGTTTACACTTATGCAGCAAATCCAATTCTTGTTAGAATTTTCATGAATTTTGTGGGAAGAATTAGGATATAAAATTTCAAAGGGATGAAATAGGTAAGTTAAACATTGGCCATCTCCTCCCTGCACAACCTCAGTGGGTCCCACTAGGTGTTCTTGGGTCCCTTGAGTAGCTATAGTTGGATACTTTCTATTAATTAGGATGCAAGTTAGAACAGTAGACTGCGCACGTCAAGTTTCAGCCTTTGCCGATGACAGTTGACCAAGTACAACTGTCTAAATCTTTTCACTTCAATTTGCTTAATTTTAAGCTCTAGTTAAAAAGTTTGGTAAAAGAAAAATATCAATAAATCAAATTTTAAATTCAAGTGATAGCTTATATTTAATAGGATTTATCTTTTTAATATTTCTTTTCATCTTATTAATAAGCATTTTTACATTTTTATATTTTTCTTAAATGCTGTTTTAAGATGCATACTCATGATGCCAAGACACCCATGAAGACGAATGATTCAGACGCTGAGAAACATAACTTGTATTATACGGACCCTCACGCATTTACGGGCACTATGACACAAGTAATGAAAGGCGTTTTCCTGTCTCCTGATCCAGATCAAACAACTAATGTTATTCAAGTTGCCGATGAGCCCAATTTTGATTGTACCCCCTTACCAAATCTGAATGAAACGTTCTCAGATATTGGTTATGATGGGTTTGATCAAACTCCTCAACAGGTATTCTTTACTTTTTATTCTTTCATTTGTATTTTGTTTATTGTATGTTCACTACATTCAGCGCTTGTTTTTTAGGAATCGATGGTTGTGGATACAGAAGTAAAAGAAAACGATGAAACACATGAAGAATCGGATGCCGTTATGGCTGATATAGCAGGCGATGATGTTTGTAATACATCTGAAAATGTATATGAACAGTCAGGTGAGTTGGCGGATATTGAAAAACCAACATTTGAAGATAGGAATGAAACAGCTGTAAAAATGGATACGGTTGTCGCTGAAACAGCGGGACAAGCTGCTATGGAGGGTGCTGAAGAGATATATGAACCTGCAGGGGAGGGGACTTGCTCAGAAAAGAACGATGGAATAGAATATATATGTGTTAGTGATGACAATGATGACGAAGTTGTTAAGGTAAAGTTATTTAGCTTATTAATACAATAGTAAGTTTATCCACTTTTATATTAATAACATATTTAAATTGAACAAATGACAAAAAAAAAAAAAAAAAAAAAAAAAAAAAATCCCAGTTTTTTTAAAATAATAAGTTTATCCAGGGTTTGTGAGATATAAATCATTTTTGACCATTGCTGACAATATAAACGTAAATTTACTAGTTTTTAACTAAAAGATATTACTACGTGTTTGTAATGATATCGTTGTTTCTGTTTAGACTGAAAATGTCAGAGCTATTTTCAAAGAAGTTAAAAGAAAGAGGAAATTAGGGAGATATTACCAGTCACCCTATACAAATCCACCAGACACTACGCCAATAACATTAAGAAAGCGTTCATCTAGGATCAATCATGCTAACATATCCCCTATTGAAGCTCCTGATTTTGATGATAAATTGGAAGTATTCCAATTTGAACCCTTTGTAGAGGTATGCCACACTGACTAAATATTTCTCGTTATAGTGCAATTTAAATTCATTTAATTCGTTTTTTTCTATTTCAGAGCCTGACAAGACGTCCCAAGGCGAAGAAAACAAAGGTCGCTGAGCCAGTTTACATAAAAAAGTTTTTAAAGGAAAAAGATGATACTATGTTTTATTTTCCATGGGGAGATACGGTTGTTGATCTTCGTTTCTGGCAGTGTTTATTGAGACATGGTGATTTTAGCTCAGGATGGCTTAGGGATGAGGTACGTATAACTGTTAATATATTTGAATTTCTTGCCTTTTTAGTACCATATTGGGTAATTATAATATTAGTAGCTTAGATTTATTTGGTTATTGCTTAAATTTTGTTTTTAAGTAGTTATTGTTTCATTATAGTTGCTTATATTATCATACATGGATTTAGTTTAAGTCATTGTTTCATTACTGATTATCTTAGTATCTGTTGGTTTTGTATTTCTGAGTTGATTTCATACCCTTCCCTATCATTTTACCATTCGATTTATCTTAAAAACAAGAACCGTGAAAGTTAGATCAACCCGTGCTTTACCTTCACATCTTAAAAAATGTTAGGATATAGTTGTATCTGAATTTGGTGTTTGGAATTGGATTGTGGATGTTTTGTTGCACTTTAGTGAGACAGTCAACTTATAGGGGTGTTTGGTTTTAAGTAGTTTGCTCGTTTCATTATCAATTTAGTTGGGATTATTGATTTAGATACAATACTTAGGTTGCATATAGGATTAGTCTAGCATAAAAACAACAGTTGACTATATAAAAATTCAAAAATACATTTGTATCACCTTAATTTGCATAACTGTTAGGATATAGATTGCATAATCTCATAATCTAGTTGCATCAGTAGTAGTTTTAGCTTATTTGATAATGAAATCTCATTTTGGTCAAAGTTTGCTTCAAGTAAAAAATTCTAAGTCATAAAATTGTTCAGGTCTTTGTAGTGATCCATAGGTCTCAATTCTCATTAGAAATAAAATTGGCTTGTTATTTTTAGGAGTATTATAGCTTAAGAAACAAAACCAAAAAGAAATTTGACAATTGGAATTAATTTACTTATTAAAAAAGCCATTAGGAATTGGCTGTTTGAACCTGAATCACCACTATCTGCTTATTTGGATAAGCTTATTTGCTTAATCATTGGTGTGATTGAACCTAGGGTCTGTCTTATGTTTTAGGGCTGCTACTTCGCTTGGTTAATCATATTCTAAGGATTTTAGGGCTGCTACTTCGCTTGGTTAATCATATTCTAAGGATTGTTGCTTATATAAATGTGTATTTATGTTTCAACTTAACTGTCCGTATTAACATGTAAATACTAAAAACAGCACCTAGATGTATGGGTAGATTTAATGTGGGCGCTCCGACCATTAGACGCTGATTGGGCTATGGCTGGTGCATTTTTTAGTGCGTGTGTCATGTCCGGTAACCTCCGAAGCTACTGGGCAAACGGCCGAAAGTATGGAGTGCCATGGTGTGATGTTGAAAAGGTATGTATATGTTATCTTATCATGTTAGATGATGTATATTCTCTACAAATTTTATTTTTTATGTTTTAAATTGCATTTTTTTCTATAATGTAGGTATTATTTCCAATAAACCAACCTAAAAAGCACTGGGCTTTAGGGTCGCTTCATATACGTACTGGTGTTGTCACAATATATGATTCCTTACCTGAATTTTCAAGAGGTAAACATTGGTGGGAAGAGACAATGCCTTAACTTTTGGATATTGGCTGCCAAGGTATCTTGACCAGGAGGGAGTGTTGAAGGCTAAAGGAATTGACGCCAATGGTTATGCGATAACATGGAGATACCAAGATGATGCCCCCAGACAATGCAGTGTATATGGTGACTGCGGAGTATGGGTTTGCATAAATCTTTACCGTTTGGGTCTTAATATATCATTAGAGGCGGCCGATCCTAGAGAAACAGCTATTGCTTATCGTGAACGAATGGTAGATTACTTCTGGAAATACAAGATTGTATATGATGGTCATTAGCATGTGTGGTTATTAGTTATAAGTGATTAGCAGGTTTGGTGTATGATGGTCATTACAAGATGTTATGTATGTATGCCACTTGGTATATTTTTAAAACTGTATGTGATTTTGTCTAAGTAATTAGCAGGTAAATATTTATATTAAACTAACCTGAATGTTGAGAATAATTCATCATTAAAAAAAAACATAAAGCACAATTGCATAACAGTCAACTACTACTAGGGATGGTTCAATACATGGCATTAACCATATAGTTCATTAATAAAACATGAAAAACTACTAATACTAAAAAGTAAAACATTACAAATTTTAAAAATTAAAACATTAAATATCCTAGATACTAGGTGAAACAAGGGTCTCCGTAAACAACGCACCATCACAACACGTCCAAGAAGTAACTGGATAAAAACGGTCAAACCACATCATACCAGTATCAATTTCAAAAATCTTCTGAAATTTTGCCATCACAAACCACGTATTTCCGTTTGTCACATAATGTGTTATTGAGCACCACAAATCGAGTGATATTACAGGAAATGAATGGATACGATACCATGTATCTTTTTGAAGGAGCCACATCTCAATTTTCATCTCACGATAGCCAGTGGCAGCAAACATTACTAGCTCATCTTGTGCATTCACTAAACGAATTTGAGCGATTCCGTGGTTAGGAATCGGTGGAAAGCTTATCATACTAAATTGCTCCGAATTTACATCAAAAGAAATCATGAAATGGCTACCTCCAACCATTGAGTCGGTAACCGTGAAATAAAGCATACCACCACACAAAGTACCAGATGACCAATAGTAACAGGTGGTTAGATACTCTGATGGTAATGTAAGAGGTATTTTTCTCCATGATTCGTGACTCCTAGAATTCAAATTAACAGCAATCTTATCATCCCTACGCCTTATGTAAAGGACTTTGAAATCATCGTATGTGTCGGTGTACAAACCAACTGCATCAAGAATATCATTATAGAAATTGTTGGAATATGGGTGTGGCAATCGTTTGAAAGCGGTAGTGACTGGGTTCCAAAGGAACAACTCGGAAGTGAACTTATCACAAACACACAGCAATCCATTCAAATGTGATAGTATAGAGAAGGCATTCAATAGAGGATCATATGAGTGATGATTGAAAGGGATGGTCATGCTTGTGTATGTCTCGTAATGATGGGTTTCGAATTTGATTGAATGAATTGAGCAGGTTTGGTTTTCAATTAGGAGAACTTTTTGATTAGATGGAATTGCCGAGCGAGAACAATGATCCTTTACAAAGGCATTTTCTGAAAGTGAAGCATTCCATGCCTTACAAACAGTCTTGAAGCGACCAACAGCCTTTGCTGGCACCCTTGTTAGTATCCCGAACAAGATAATTTCATCAGAGAGTTGAGCCATAGTGTGTTTGTTTTGTGTTTAAAGAGATGATGCAATGTATGTGTTTATATAATGTTGCAATAAATAACCATTCATAGCTTAGTACTTCAAATAAATAACATATAAGATGGTACAATTGAATTGCAGACAAGGTTAAACTAATGGGGCCTCTAAACTAATTGAAGCATTACTACAAATAATATATTACAGACAAGGTTAAACTAATTGAAGTGCAGGAAACATATAAATTAGTTTTTCGACATTGAAATTTAAATATGTTACACCATATCCTCGAACTCCCGATCCTCCCTGATTCTCTCCTCTATTTCTCTTTCAGCCCTATCTTCTTCGGCTAAGGCTTCACGTAATGCTTCTTCGTCTTGGATATCTTTTTTTTCCTGTTTCTTAGATTTGTAAATTTGAGTTGTTTCCTTTCCTGCTTCTTGACTCCATTTCTCCTCACATTTTTTTTGACATCTACATCACATGCTTTCTCTACATCCAAGTCAAAATTTTTCTTGACAACCTCGTCACATGTTTCATCTACATCCTTGACCACCTCAATTTTTTCCTTGCCATCAAACCATAAACGCCTCTTAACAAGTTCTGTTTATAAAACATAAAAAAAATATGTATATATTAATAAAAGAAATAAATATAAGAATTAAAACGAATATATATATATATATATATATATATATATATATATATATATATATATATATATATATATATACAAGTACACAAGTGTAACCAAAATGACTAATACCAATAGACATTTCTAGTTTAGCTAATTCACATAATGCTACATTCACAATGTCTGTATAGTGTTTATATTGGGCTACTAGGTAGTTCAATTTCTTGGGCGACCTAATAAATTTTTCACATTACACACTTAAATGGGAACTAACACAAGTTCAATAAAATTAATTAACAAGTACATTGATTTGATAGAACTAGTACAAGGGTTGCTAGATGGTTAGTAAATTCTTTGGGCTACTAGGTAGTTCAATTTCTTGGGCGACCTAATAAATTTTTCACATTACACACTTAAATGGGAACTAACACAAGTTCAATAAAATTAATTAACAAGTACATTGATTTGATATAACTAGTACAAGGGTTGCTGGATGGTTAGTAAATTCTTTGGGCGACTAGGTAGTTCAATTTCTTGGGCGACCTAATAAATTTTTCACATTACACACTTAAATGGGAACTAACACAAGTTCAATAAAATTAATTAACAAGTACATTTGTCATAACTCACCATTACAAGTCATTTACCATTTCAGGTCATTTTCCCAAACTTTGACTTTTTACTATTCATCAAAACACTATTCATCGTTTTACTATTCATCATTTTCGAGGTCAATTTGATATTCTGATAAACATTTGGGAAATTTACTATTCACTGAACACTATTCATTTCGGGAAAAGATTTCATCATTCACGTGCATTACTCATTTCATCGTAATTTAGTTTACGGGTATTCAAATTCGCGTAACCGGATTGGTTTAGGTGCGAATTCATTTCATTAGTGCTAAGGACACTGCATACGGACTGGAGATAGTCTGCATATCATCATAACAGCATTTTCATGTTATACCACTCTTAGGATTTTCAAATTACTATATTCAGTATATTTAACGTTTTACGTATTGTGATTTCTAAATAAACGTTAACACCCGACTAATATATATATATACGACGAATATATCTAAATATTCCCACAATGGTCCCGACATATTTTTATATCCATTTTAACATCATAAAAGTTATAATATTCAGTTACCCAGTATTTTGGAAATTTATTTTATTTATAACGTAAGCTTATGAATATAACGACGGTTTTTCGTGAAAACTAAACAATAATCACCCGATCACTCAGTAATTGTACCCAACATATTTTTAACATTTTTACAACTTTATTTAGACCCGGATAACTTCGTGAACATTTATTTCTATTAAACCCGTTACCCGATTTTAACGAATAACACAAACTAACACCTAAACTACATAAGATTTCTAATTAAATCACAAGTACCCCTAACCCCCCCCCCCCCCTCCTTGCTCACCCTAACCGGCCACATGAACACCCCTTAACCTCATGCATTAACTTCCTAATACTATACTAATAAACCTCTAAAACTAATACCTAAACTAAAACTAAAAATCATTCATACACTTTTTAGATAAGAAAGAAAATCATCTCATCTCTTTCTCTCTTACACCCCATGACCAAACCCAAAATCCATGATCAAGTGAAGGTTTTTGAAAAGTTAAAGCACCAAAGTTGTTCATTTTACTTGCCTAATCAAGAATCATACAAGAAATATACAAGAAATCCAAGGTTTCTAATCATTCAATCACCTCATATTTCAAAGTGAGTATACAAATTTATTTTCAAGTTTTCTTCTAATTAACACTTATAGCTCATGGTAATCATGCTTAATTTCATGCTCATACTAGTTATACCACTTTATTTTTGAAGACTTTTGAAACATACAAACCCTAGATTGTGATTTAGGTGTTCCCTTGTTAAATTAACTTGATTTCTAGTCATTAGGAACCCATGGCACCCTAAGAAGGTGTATGGTAGGATTAGATTAGTTTTGTGAAGTTTGCAAGAGTTTTGGTAGAGGTTGGAACTAGTTTTGAACCTTGGAAATGGATTTCTAACAAGTTTATAAACATGCTGTTCCATTTTGTTAATTTCTGGAAAATCAGTAAACACCAAGGAAACTTTGGCAAAATTTTTAGAAAATACTTTCAAAAATGAATCCGTAGGCGAAAGAACGGATTAAAAAGAGTTTATAACGAAGAAGTTATGATTTTTGCAAGATTGTTGACGAAAAGTATTTTTCTGAAAAATAGTTGCTGTTGGACGTTTTTCGTCGGACAAAAAGAGACTTTAGACGTAACTCGGAGGAGCCGAGCTTTCCAAAATATATTACTACTCCCTCCGTCCCATAATTATTGTCCACATTTGACTTTTTCAGTCTTTAGCTTTCAACTTTGACTGTAAATATTTTTCTTTGTGATATATATTACTTGATACAAAATATATAAATTGATTGAGTTTTAAATTTTTTTTCATTCGTATAATTTTCATCAATTATTATATAACATAAATAAAAATATTTAAGGTCAAAGTTGCAAAATAAAGACTTCAAAAGTCAAACGTGGACAATAATTATGGGACGGAGGTAGTACATACTAAGACGTAACCGTGGATATAAAGAACAAGTAAAACGGACTTATAACGACAAAGATATTCACGTTTGAATATCGGCAAAACTCAATTTATTTTGACAGCTTTTGGTAATATTGACACTAAAACTACGTAGTAACTTTAGAAGCTAGAAATAATACCAAGTACCAAATTTTATAACTAATGAAGTATTAGTTATTACAAGTACATTTTCATCATTTCAAGGCGTTATTTCAAGGATTTCAACCCGAGGATTTCAACACTAACATGGAAACATACGATATATATATAAGTATATATATTACAACTAGCTTATTTTTCTAATAGCAACATTTTTCCTAAGTTTTGGAATATATATTTTGATAACACAAGTGTTTTTCCAAAGAGTAGAGTGGTATAGGATCATGAGCATGGACATTCATAACATCATTTGGTGATCTAAATGAGATCGTTCATCATTCATATTAGGTTGCGGCAGCTAACCGTTCATTGTTGTTCATTTCATATCATCGCAGTATCATCGGTTGAGGTGAGTTTTCATAGCCCCGTATACATTTTATCATTGTTTTCAAATCCCACGGGGGAGAATACATTGCACCATTTTAGTACGAGCCCAAGTATCAAAACCTATGTACATAGCTTAAGTAGCTTGTCTGCCATGTGATAAGTCCCCTAGTATCATCATGAACCGTTAATTTGCCGGTAAGCGAGAGTGAGTGGATAGATCTATTGAGGGTGACGCCTCCATCCGTGGTAGTATTTACCAACCGTAAGCGGATGCATTTCATGTCTTTTACATTTGAGTGTTTTGGCAGAACATTCAGGAGGGGCATAGTTTCATCAGTCATGGCTTCGGTGTCATGAGCTTAAGGTCTATTGTACTATTTTACGTGACTTTTGTCATGCACTTATACTTGTGGTGGCCGTACAAATATTACATTTCATAAACCTATGATCATTCACCAACATTCGTGTTGACCGTTTTCGCAATGTATTTTCAGGTAACTAAGGCATCATCATATTACATGCATGGAGTCACATTAGGGTGTGCCAGGGATGACGCACTACATTTTGGATTTTTCATGCACTTGTGTAAATTATCGTTTGACATTTCCTGAACTTGTTTTCTGTAAACGTTTCAACCTTCGGGGACCTATGTTTTGTAGCACTGGATGCTTTTAAAAAAATCAAACGATATGTATTTTCCAAACGACACTTTAGGTCGTTCAATATTTCCTTGTTATGGTGCTATGACAGTTACACCCCCAGGCATTCCATTCCGCTGCAAGTCAGGTAAATTGGGGGTGTGACAACATTGATTTGATATAACTAGTACAAGGGTTGCTAGATGGTTAGTAAATTCTTTGGGCGACTAGGTAGTTCAATTTCTTGGGCGACCTAATAAAATTTTCACATTACACACTTAAATGGGAACTAACACAAGTTCAATAAAATTAATTAACAAGTACATTGATTTGATATAACTAGTACAAGGGTTGCTAGATAGTTAGTAAATTCTTTGGGCGGCTAGGTAGTTCAATTTCTTAATTTCTTGGGCGACCTAATAAATTTTTCACATTACACACTTAAATGGGAACTAACACAAGTTCAATAAAATTAATTAACAAGTACATTGATTTGATATAACTAGTACAAGAGTTGCTAGATGGTTAGTAAATTCTTTGGGCGACTAGGTAGTTCAATTTCTTGGGCGACCTAATAAATTTTTCACATTACACATATAAATGCAACTAAAAAAAACATAAAAAAAACAATACTACAAAAAAACAAAGGGAATAAACACCATGAATTATGATGATAGTTGTAAGTTTAAGGTTATCTTGGTGCATCCATCCTCAAAGCATGCTGTTAAACTACCTAAAAATATCAGTTTCAAGAACCTAGTGGAGTACGTGAAGAGAAAGGTGGACGCTTAGAAAGACATCGAAAGTTCTTTTGTCAGATTATTTTACAAAGATGGTTCTATGTCATTGGACGTTGTCGATGACGATGACGTCCAATACTTCATTCATGAAATTTGTGGTAAGAACGATCTTGTTCAGAAACTTTTCATTTCAGTGGTTGAACAACCTTTGGAGGTAAAATCTTCTTCAGCTTCAAATAATTTTTTATTTGATATTAATGTTCCACTTGTTCCCCAAGAATGTAATTATCCCACCCCAAAAGTTGAACAACACTCTTGTGACCAACAAGATGATTCACTTCCTCAGTGGCAAAAACACACTTTCACAAATATGCCTTTGCCACCAACTGCCCCAAATCCAATATTTAAACCAACCCAGCCACATATGAACAATAATGTTTTTTTCATAAACAAGGAGTTTTATAATAAGCAAGAATGCATGTTTGCTATTGGAAAGAAATCATTAATTGAGCGTTTTGAATACAAAATTATTAAATCTGAAAGCACGAGATATAGCGTCAAATGTACCCGCGAAGGCTGCTTATGGAATATATACACTCGTAAGGCTAAAGTGGGTAGTACATTCTACGTCTCTAACATGAACGACATACACACATGTTCAAGAGATCAGATTTGTCCTAATCATCGCAATGCCACTATGAAATTGTTGAGTCATTTACTATACGAAAAATTGAAAGACACTAGCAGGGTGTATAAGGTTGCTGACATACAAAAAGATTTTCGTATTGAATGGAAAATAGACGTTTCTTACAAAAGAGCTTGGGGGGGGGGGGGGTAGGAATTTGGCATTCGAATATTTGAACAGTAGTCCAGAATATTCGTTCAAGCAATTACCTTATTATTGCCATAACTTAAAACTAAAAAACGAAGGGACGGTAACGCACATTGAAACAGACGATGAAGGAAGATTTAAGATGGTATTTATAGCGTTTGGTGTTGCGGTAAGATTCAATTTAGATTCACTATTTTTATTAATAATTTTTATATTTATTTTATTCTTTAAAACATGTTATGTAATTGTAAACTAATACTAATTTACTGTTAATGATACTAGATACGGAGTTTTATAGCCTTTATGCGCCCATTGCTGATAATTGATGTCGCGCATCTGAAAGGAAAGTATCAAGGAACCAATCTGCTTGCTGTTGGCATGGATGGTAACAACCAGATTATTCCAATTGCTACTGGGGTCTCACAGGGTGAGACCGGTGAAGCTTGGACAAAGTTTATGATGTGGTTGAAAGAATGCATTGGTGAAGTGCCTAATTTGGCCATTATTTCAGACCGGCATGCATCAATAACCAAAGCTTGTGATACAGTTTTTCCAAACTGTTTTCACGGTTACTGTTGCCGTCATTTGATGATGAATTGCAATTTGAAATTGAAAAAACCAAAAGCTTTATTCTGGAAGGCGTGCAAAGCTTATACAACTGAAGATTTTGACAAAGCAATTGCGGAGCTTAGAGCAAGTAGACCTGAAGCCGTAGATAAACTTGAAAAAGCAGGGATTGATAAGTGGTCAAGGGCGTATAGTACAGGAAAAAGATACAATTACTTGACCTCAAACAGTGCAGAATCAATTAACTCACTAACTAGGCATGTGAGAAGGGTTCCAATAACGATGCTCATGGAGTACTACAGAAGGCTTTTACAAGATTGGTATTTCCTACGTCGAGAAAAATACCGTGGTAAACTATATATAAGCTTTAGTAATCATTTACTTTTTTTTTACATATAATATCTGGTATACGTTTGTAAATATCTGGTATACGTCGAGAAAGTAATTTTTTTTCTGTTCTTTTTTTTTTGGTTGGCATAAAATGGCAGTGGCAAGAAAATATGAACTTACACAGTGGGCAGAAAGGAAGGTCCAGCAGAGGATGTACAAGAGTGCTAACTGGGAAGTTAGAGGCATAGTCATGTGTGCCGTGTACCAAGTAATAGACCATCATCACATTCATATTGTTGATTTTACAAAAAATGAATGCACTTGCAGGTATTTATTATAAACAGGTTGTTTATTAAGGTACTTGTTGTTTAACCATGTATGCCATTTGATTAGCTTCAACGTGTAGGAAATGGCAAGATTCGGGTATACCGTGTGGTCATGTGTGTGCCGTGTGTAGATCCGAAGATTTGACCCACTGTAACAAATGGGCGGAAGATTGGTTTATGAAAACAGCACTAAAAGGAACATATCAAGAATTGGTCTTTCCTTTGGAAGAAGAATCAAAGTGGGTTAATCCAGGAAACTTGCAAAAAGTTAAACCACCATTGATGGTTAAGCGCCAAGCAGGAAGACCAAAAAACAAAGATCGTTTTCTATCGAAAAATGAGGAGGCAAAAGTTAAAAAATGTGGACGGTGTGGCACCGAAGGACACACCCGTGAAGCATGTATGGCACCGCTGCCCAGAACAGAGGTAATTTGAAAGTTCGTACCTTTGTTATTTATATATTTTTTATTTATTTATTTACTTATTTATTTATTTATTTTGTTTTTTTTTTATTTTGGAATTCTAACAAGATATATTACATATTTTCCTGCTAAAATGCAAGACAAGCAATAGTAGATCAGACAAGGGTAAAGAAGTGATGCAAGAGATGGTATCTGAAAGGGGAAGTCATAAACGTAAAGTCGAAGTGGGCGAAGAGCTTTTTCAAAACGGGAGAATTTACCAAGATTGGGAAGACCTGCACTGGACGGGTGAATCATCTAATAGCCTATGGGAGGGGAATATGGTATGGGGTGATGAACGAGGTTACTCTGCCATTAACCTAAATTCAGTCCCGGAAGTTAATCCTTATCATTTGGATGATTTCTAAGTCAATGTTTTGGTGATAGTCAAGAACCGGGTCGTTGTTAAATTATCAAGTTGTAAACTTCTAAGACGCTTAATCGTCATCTATCTGTAGTGTTTGAACCTTTGATGTTAGTTATTGTTTGTCACAAAATGTACCGTTATGGGAAAAGGTTTACTGTATACGGAAAAAAAACAATCACTCTTACTCCATATATTGTCGAATCAGGTGCATAACCATTTTTCAATGCGACCTTGTACATGTCAACAATTTACAAAACAAAATCCATAACAAACAGAGAGCATATTACATAAAGAAGTTCATACATCATTTTATATAGTTATCTAATACAAACTTGACCCCATAATACAAAATTGCTCCCGTGATACAACCTATTTGAATTACAGCATCCATATTAAACATCTCTACCAACTAGAAACTCTGTGTTTCAAGAAAAACTCTGCCAAATGCTCACGATAGGCAAGTGCAGCCTGTACCGGATTATCCACATCCAAAGACTTCCCGTGTGCCAACCTGTATAAGAATATGCATACCCAAATACCGCAATCTCCAAAAAGCCCCCCCTGCGTTGGAATGTTAACCGCATTCTCGAAGGTGATGGCGTACGTTGTACGATCTATACCTTTCTTATCGAATACATTGGCTTGCTCAAGAACGATAGGAAGTCCAGCCTGTTAACAGAAATAAAAGTATTACATTAAGAAAAAATTACACAATCAATATATCATTTACTTTTCTTTTTTAACATATAATATCTGGTATACATTTTTGTTTGTAAATATCTGGTAAACTATATATAAGCTTTAGTAATCATTTACTTTTCTTTTTTAACATATAATATCTAGTATAAGTTCAAACTTGATTACGTTATGAATAAAACAATTAATATATCTGTAACTATACTTTTTTTAACCACACCAAGACTAAAAAAAATAAAAAAGAAAACATAAATTCATTCACAGAAACTAAAAATAATTGCATAGATGGAAATTAACTGATTACATTCGACGTTCACATATATCCTAAACGGATTACAAGCAACAAACACTGATAACATACAAAGGACATTCCTAGTTAAACTAAAGACTGATAACACATACTGAATACATAAGACATACTACTTAAAAACCATAAAAGACAACAATTTAATAGATCATGGCATCCTCATGGTCCACCATAAGAAGTGATTGACAGTAGGGCATGAGGAAAAAAGATCCAACATCTCCATTGATTCCAAGATTCTGGAAGTTCCCGGTAGCAAGTCTGTATCGTACAACAACCGCAGGAAATCCTTCCTGGTGTTGAACTTCAATAATCGGGTTGTTGTTAACCTCAAAACCAAGTAATTTGAGTTTACATGGTGTGGGAACTTTGAGAAGACGGGTAAACGAATCAACGGTTCCACCAACAAGTGTCAACACCCAGATACAAAAATCATAATGGCTATCCTTATCAATGTTTCCAGAAATCACGAGGTTGTTTCCTAGAGAAGACACTAAGAATGGTAAAGGAATATGGTGAAGCAACTCATCAGGTATGTCCAAGAGTTGGAAACGGTGGGTCACCAAGTCGAAAGAGACAATGTAATAAACCTTGCATGAGACACCGTTATTAGCATACACCCTTTCATACCCACACCAGAATATCAGATCACCAATATTAGCTTGACTTGTTTTCTTTATTTTGATTGTTGGAGGTGGCAACAAATGAGGTTCCAAAATCCTCCATTCTCTTGAAGAGAATGTGTGAATTAAAACAGTAACTGGTTTTTGTGGATTGTTAGGGTAAACAATCTTGATAATGGTTGGATCAAGAGTGTCCTGACGAACCCCAAAACCTAATAGGCGTTTTTCAAATTCCATTGCCACAATCAAGTACGGGACAAAGGTTCCCGCTGACCGTTTGATGGAAAGGTTAAACACTATTGCCATAAAATCAGCGACAATAGGACCATACGTAAAACCACACACACCGTTGGACCAACCAATTGGTGTGAAATCAGAATAATTTAGGTTTGACGTAATAGTTGTCAAAGCGAAATTTTCATCAGCTAAAGTATGGTAACCTTTAAACCTATGCTTGTAGCATAAAACGAAAGGAAAAGTAGCAGCAGGCTTAACACCGTAAAAAACAATGAAATGATTGGTGTCAATGCAAGACTTCCAGGTCTTGCAGACACTTCGGCATCGAAGAACCTGCTTGACAGGAAGCCGTTGAAGTATGTCCATTTGAACTTCTAGGGGAATGTTATTAGACATTTTCTAGTATTTGGCTGTTAAAGATATAAGGTTTTGAAGGAAGGTTAGTGTGGGTGATGAATTTTTTGGCTGAAACTACTTAGGGATGGAAACTTATAAAGAACTTGAAAATTTATGGCTAATAACAACCCATTAGATTTTCTTGTACTTTTCTAGTACTTAAAATCTTTACTTTTAGACTTAACTTAAGTTTTTAGGAGTTGACTTATACTTCATTTAATAAGTTAGTTGGACCATTTTTAAGAATGACTAGACTATTCAGTTTGTTTCTAAATATTACTCCAAAGAAATGTAACTCAATTGTAACTTAGACTTAAGTTTTTGAAATGTATTTTGCTAAATGAACTATATTCAAAACATGTATGACTAAATATATAAAGCAAATGTTTTTAAGCCTTGTATATTATTTGTTGTTGATGAATGTGTATAACTGTAAACATGCCTGAAGTTGCAAATACCAGGGACGCCACTCAGGTGATGGTGTCTCATCCTTAGGAGCACTGTCATAAAACATTATGACACCGGTCCTGATATGAAAGTGTGCGACAAACCAATGTTTTTGCGTTACATTGATAGGCATACATTGATAGGCATATAAACCTGAAAGGAAAAAAATAAGGCTTGTTATCAAAACACCTAAAAAATATACCTATAAAAAAAATAATACGAGATTTACATGCTCAACATCACCCCATGTAATTTTGTACTTTTGCCCATTCGCATACCATACGGGTATGGAGTCCTGTAAGAGGAGCTGAACAAAGTATGGAGTAACCATTGTCCAGTCAGCGTCTTGAGGTCTGAAATGCAACATGTATTCCACCCACAACTCCATGTGCTGTTAAAAAAAATAATTATAATTAAAGAATAATAATAATTAAATAAACTGAAACTATATGTATGGGTCTTACCTCATCCATAAGCCAACCTTGTTTAGTAGGGTCTAAACACACTAAGGATTCCCAAAACCTCCGATCAACATGAACTTCATTGGACCAAGGAAACATACAGCGAAGGGGCCCAGGCCTTCCAAGGAATTCGTCGTACTCATTAGTAATGTTAACCTTGCTGATGCATGTGTTCCAGCGAGAAAAACTCTACACAAAGATTGATACTATATAAGTAAACTAACATTAGTATTAGAAGAAACAATCTAAAAAGCTGTTTTCTCGTACCTCAACCCAAGGTTTAACATGTTTTAGCTGCTCCGTCATATTTGGATCTCTACAGCCAAAAGGAGGTGTTCGATTTTTTTCACGTTCAACAAATGTTTTGGACCAATAATACGAAGACTCAGATCCATCTTGGTGGCTACGCTTCTCAGGTTTTATGTCTTCCTGGGCTCTCTTCCAATGTTCTGAATTATATAAATCAACATACGCTTTTTTCTTCTCCATTTCAATCTTCTTCATATTTTCATTTTCCACCCTCCGATTTGTCTCCTCTATCAAAGCATTAACAAACTCTTTTTCCAGCATCTTATGTTCTTCCATCCGCCACCTTTCTTCTTGTTCATTACGCAACCTTAGTTCCTCTTCCAATAGATATTCCTGTAAAAATGTACTGTTTTTATATACATGGTATAATATACTAATAAATATCTTGATAGTTTGGTAAGAACTTTACCATAACAACATCATCATCGTCGACATCTTTAGGCGGTGAACGAATGCTACAAATAAGCGAGTCAACCAAATCAAAGAATTCACGGTTTAGTTGTTCACGAAATTCGCAGCTCATATGGGAAAACGACGAAGTAAAGTCCAATTTTTCCTGACAATGTGAAAAAATATGTAAATTAAATAAATAAGTAGGCTTGTAGAAATGGAATTTGTCAATTAACTGAAACCGTATAAAACAATCAAATCCCATTAGTCAAAAACTTCTTAAACCAAAAGAAAGCAGCAGCACCAAACAGTCTAATTACTAGGGGATAGAGCCTTTACCAAGGTTTATAACAAACAACACCCCCACATCAGGAAACTTTCCTTATGAGGACTACTAACCAATCAACTAAACATATCTTAAACTGAGCTATCCCATCTAGACCCATTCAGAATGGAACAAGTTAGAGTTTCATGATACATAAAACTGTGTTAGAGTTTATGACAAACAACAACCCCACATCAGGAGACTTTCCTTATGAGGACTACTAACCAATCAACTAAACATATCTTAAACTGAGCTATCCCATCTAGACCCATTCAGAATAAGTTCAAAACAACTTATCTAAGTACAAAATAAGCCAAAGCGAGAAGAAATGCACACTGGGTAAGCTAAGAAATCACAATAAGCACTTTGGAATTACCACAGACCAAACAGGTCCTTTGGGGTAACTTGCAGGCCTAATTGGGCTTATCAAATAAGCTGAAAAGCCTAGAAAAGGGTCGGACCATACAAGCTAAGCTGGTGAACTTTTCAGAAAGTCCAAGGCCAAGGAATAAGCTCAAGGTATGAGCTTGTGGGGGCCTTGTGAAGATTGGGTCAAATACTGATTGATCAGTATTGGCCCTGGGGTCAGGTCACAAAAGTGGACAAACAAAACAAGGGGCAAATGAGGTAAGGTATGAAATAAGCTCAAATATCAAAAGCTTAAATGATAAGCTAGCCAAATACACAACTATATAACTCAAATTAAGCCCACCAATAAGCTGAAAAGCCTAGAAATGGGTCGGACCGTACAAGCTAAGCTGGTGAACTTTTCAGAAAGTCCAAGGCCAAGAAATAAGCTCAAGGTATGAGCTTGTGGGTGCCTTGGGAAGAGTTGAACAAATACTGATTGCTCAGTATTGGCCCTGGGGTCAGGTCACAAAAGTGGACAAACAAGCAAGGGGCAAATAAGCTAAGGTATGTAATATCCTCAATGACTTTCTAAAACATCAACAAACCAGAAACAAGATCCATTTTTCCTCCAAACATTTGGACTAATCTCCTAAAAATGATGGTCATGGAGCAGGGCATGTCATTGCCCTGCAGGTCGAAACAACTGCTTGCACAAGCTTGACAAAATCTCCTAAAAATGAAATAACTACAGGTTTTGATAGACTAGGTGGTAGATTTTGATGTCTGAAAATTTCAAGGCCTAAATCCACCCACAAAAATCATGAAAAATCCGTCAAAGATTGAAATTCTGCACTAACAAGGAATTTTGACTTTTTTAATTATTGAAGAACTTTTGACTAAAATGAACTTGTATTCTGTTTTATTGACTGGTTAAGTTATGTTAAGCTAATATGAGACTTATTTAAGCTAAGTGAACACCTTTTGTATTGAAATGGAAGATTTGGGTCCAAAAGCTTTAGACAGTTAATTCACAAAATTGATTTTTTACTTATAACGACCACTTAATTTTTGTATTCTATTACCCTAAGTGATCCTAGGACATTATGAATGAACAAAAAAAACTTGACCAATTCCACCTCAAGCACAGTGAATGAGGTTGATCCAAACACCCCTTTAAAAACAGTTATGAGAGATTTACACAAGGAAAGACAGATTTAAGAGGCAAATCACCAAACCAATTACTTAACTATTAATCTTAACTATATTAAAATCAAAATGAACAATAAATTTCATCAAATAACAACTACTGCTCAAATGTAAACAACGCATGGAGCAGGGCATGTCATTGCCCTGCAGGTCGAAACAACTGCTTGCACAAGCTTGACAAAATCTCCTAAAAATGAAATAACTACAGGTTTTGATAGACTAGGTGGTAGATTTTGATGTCTGAAAATTTCAAGGCCTAAATCCACCCACAAAAATCATGAAAAATCCGTCAAAAATTGAAATTCTGCACTAACAAGGAATTTTGACTTTTTTTAATTATTGAAGAACTTTTGACTAAAATGAACTTGTATTCTGTTTTATTGACTGGTTAAGTTATGTTAAGCTAATATGAGACTTATTTAAGCTAAGTGAACACCTTTTGTATTGAAATGGAAGATTTGGGTCCAAAAGCTTTAGACAGTTAATTCACAAAATTGATTTTTTACTTATAACGACCACTTAATTTTTGTGTTCTATTACCCTAAGTGATCCTAGGACATTATGAATGAACAAAAAAAACTTGACCAATTCCACCTCAAGCACAGTGAATGAGGCTGATCCAAACACCCCTTTAAAAACAGTTATGAGAGATTTACACAAGGAAAGACAGATTTAAGAGGCAAATCACCAAACCAATTACTTAACTATTAATCTTAACTATATTAAAACCAAAATGAACACTAAATTTCATCAAATAACAACTACTGCTCAAATGTAAACAACGCATGGAGCAGGGCATGTCATTGCCCTGCAGGTCGAAACAACTGCTTGCACAAGCTTGACAAAATCTCCTAAAAATGAAATAACTACAGGTTTTGATAGACTAGGTGGTAGATTTTGATGTCTGAAAATTTCAAGGCCTAAATCCACCCACAAAAATCATGAAAAATCCGTCAAAAATTGAAATTCTGCACTAACAAGGAATTTTGACTTTTTTTAATTATTAAAGAACTTTTGACTAAAATGAACTTGTATTCTGTTTTATTGACTGGTTAAGTTATGTTAAGCTAATATGAGACTTATTTAAGCTAAGTGAACACCTTTTGTATTGAAATGGAAGATTTGGGTCCAAAAGCTTTAGACAGTTAATTCACAAAATTGATTTTTACTTATAACGACCACTTAATTTTTGTGTTCTATTACCCTAAGTGATCCTAGGACATTATGAATGAACAAAAAAAACTTGACCAATTCCACCTCAAGCACAGTGAATGAGGTTGATCCAAACACCCCTTTAAAAACAGTTATGAGAGATTTACACAAGGAAAGACAGATTTAAGAGGTAAATCACCAAACCAATTACTTAACTATTAATCTTAACTATATTAAAATCAAAATGAACAATAAATTTCATCAAATAACAACTACTGCTCAAATGTGCAGATTTAACTAAGCACCCATAGTCCACTACAAATTGTAAGTAAAACTTATCAAATCTACTTGGTGTCTTAGCTGAACATGCATGGTAACTTACACCACTACATAATATTAACCTAATAAGGCCTAGATACCAAATGTTGACTAACAACTATTGGGATGAATGTATTACCCGAAATCCGCAAGTTCTCTCTGAAGCAATAACCTATAAAATATTAAAAGAATAATTGTCATTTAGAATATTTTAAATGGAAAAAAAAGTTAACTTAATTATATTAATCTGACTAGTAAATAACCTGAATAATAGACTCAAGTTTGAAAACACGAGAATTGAGCTCTTGAATCACATGATCCTTCAGGTCGATCTCTTTTAGAAGACTAGTGGTTTGATACCTTTGATACAGAGGTAAATATCTCTTTTCTGTCCTCCCACATTTACGTGAAGCAGCAAGCTTCTGTAGATATTCATCGTAAGCATGTGGTACTCTTGTTCGAAGACTCTGTGGTACGTACTCTACGTAATATTCTGTAAACTGCATATACCAATCCGACTGCTGCTCTGCTATCGTTGGTTTCAGATCAAATATTATCTTCGAATCCTAAATAAAAAAGAAACAAGGTAGAAACACTTAATAAAGGAAGTTAATAAAATAAAAAAATAAATAATTAATAACAATTTTCAAGGTTTAACCTTGCCAAATAGCAACCCATAATCATTTTTTGTGAACTTTTGTTTCCTTGACCACGATACTGCCCTCGGTATAATGTCTGGGACTTTATTCCACCAATGACTGCTTTTTTCAAACGACTCAAGAATCCATATCTACAAATATAAAAATTGGTTTAATCTCTAAAACAAACTTTAAATTATCAAAAATTAAGGAAACTTCTGATAGACGTAGGACTAACCTTGAAAGCCCAAACAAAACCTTTTATGGTGTATGTTGGAACGTACTTCCGATCATTTTTCAGTCCCTTCAAGTGTTCCCATCGGTGGTTTGATACGACATTCAATAACTGTCTATACAAGTGCTGCCAAATATGTTCCCCCCATGGAAAGGAATTCCATCCGTCAAGGTCATCAACCAAACGCACAAGTGCATCAGATATATCTTCAACCAACAACCTACCCAAAAAAATTACCTCGTACACAAACAATAGACACACACGGATTGCGTCTTCATCAGAAATTTTACCAAACAACTCCTCATCTTCAATGACACCAAGAAGATCTAAATTGGTAGTTTTACCTCTATCTTTTTTGGAAATAACCTAGACTTAAGTTTTACTTCCCCTGATCTATATAAGTCAAAGTTAACATTCCCAAACCGAAACCCTGTGATAAGAGCAAACTCGGGACGACCAAAATGTAAACTACGACCATCAACGTTATATATAAGGGGCATGTCATACTGAGCTTTATCCACATAACCCTGTGTTTTAAGTATGTAATCTAACATATGAGGTTCAGGTTCAAAAAAGAAGATATCCAACCATCCTCCGAAATAGGTACTCCTAAACAATTTTCTTCTATTATCATTGAGCTTTTCTTTGATTAATGAAAAGTATTTCAATTTGCTTGTAACAATGACTTTTGCTTCGTATTCCTTAAAAGGAAAAACAAATTAAAACATGAGTTTAGGTAAATTTTAAAAAAATAATAAATAAAGGTTACAAGTTTATATGTAAGTATAACTATTTTTACTATGTTTGTAAAGCAATTACAACAATTGGAAAATGAAATGTCACAAAATTTTCAAAAGAATTTAGAAGCTTGTGTTTACCGCCGACGTACTAAGTCTTCGCGACAACAATCTGAAGCTGTCAAAACAGTTGCCCGTGTAGTTTGAACCTGATCGGGAGTACAGACTATTTCCCGCCGTGTATAAGTAGGATGTATATAGTCTGAGGCCCGATATCTGAGCACAACTCTACAGGGTTAAGTAACCGACCATCTATGGTTCAAGCTCGCCCGGAATCACCCCTTGATCCGTTTGGCCTAGTTGGTTCCCATAGAATAGCCGATTACCACCGATCCGATACAACACTTATGTAGATCATTATCGCAAAGACTAAAACAAAGGTTTCAAAGCAACAAACTTGTAAATTGTTTTGTAAAATTTTGTAAACTTTGATTTTCCAGTATCGATTAAAAAGGTTTTACCAAAACAACAAATACACAAACAATGGCAATATTTTTATGTCTAAATGGGTGACTTCTACAACATCAAAAACCTTAGCCAAGCAATTTACACCATTAACAGGTATGAAAACCATTAAATAACACTAACCCTAACACTAACAATTAAAGTAGAGATTTTACACCATTAACAGGTCTAAATGGGTGATTTTCCAGTAAAGATTTTAGTTAACCCTATCAATTACACAAACAATCCTAACCCTAACGGATCCTAAGAAACCAACAACAATAAACAACAATCCTAACCCTAACACTAACAATCAACTAATCAGACAAGAGCCTGATCAAATAAAGCATAAACAATTAAATACCGTACCCTAAGAAACCACCAATTGGTCATTATATAAAACCCTAGATCCAGAAAGACTTAAAACAAACAAAGGGATATGTTTCCTAAGATCTGTGTGTGTCTAACATAGGGTGGTTTGGTAAGATCTGTGTGTGTCTAACATAGGTGGTGCCGGTGTCGATGGTGGAGTAGCAGGTGTGGTTTGGTGTGTGTTAGAGAAGAGCTAATCGTTTGGTGTTAGATGTGTTTTTTAAAAGAGTATAAATGTATAAGAGTGTAAGTATAATATTAATTATGGAAATTTTAGTATTTGTATAAATGTAAAGAAGTATAAAATTAATAATTAGTATTTGTTTTTAAAAGTAATAATTAGTATTTGTTTTTAAAAGTAATTTTTATAAATGTAAAGAAGTATAAAAAAGTGTATAAAAGGTGTATAAAATTATAGTACAATGTACTTATATTATAAAATATTTATCCTACCTAATCAGTCGCCCAAGAATGCACATGGGTGGGACCAAGTCGCCCAAAAAATTTGTACTAGAAAATAATAAAAAAAGACTATACTTTTAGGGAAAAAGACAAAATAAGGATAGTCGCCCAAGAATGTGGGCCCAAGTCGCCCAAGAAAATAATAGACTAGGTGGGTAGGATGCAAGTACATAAGGGTACATTGTGGGGACAACCCTATGGGACACATGTCAACCATATGTGATAGTTGCCCAAAGATTTTTGGGATATAGTCGCCCCTGGGGTATTTGAAGAAAAAAAAAATTGGTGGGGTGAATGGGGTACACATGGTTGTACCTTTGGGGTGAATAGGGAATTATATGACAGTGACCATTCACTAAACATCCACATGCATTCAACATGTTCAATATGGGGTACATATATGACAGTGACCATTCACTAAACATCCACATGCATTCAAGAAAAAAGGCTGAAAACATGCATAGGTACATGGCAACGGGCAAGGATTAGGTGCAGGCATCTACTTTAGTTGTACACCATGCTTAATATGTTGTAAATATATGAACAAGCATCGTCTAGTAAAGTGTCAAGGTATATTTTTTTTTTGCATGTACCTTCTGCACTGCATTGTGCATTGTGCAAGCTACATTTCGAAGGCATGTACGTTTTTTACCACGTAACACGAGTAAACTGTTGTTTCGGGTTCACCTTTTTCACGTCCAACGGTTGATATGATCAACCCATCACCAGTAAGTATAATCGAATGAAACAATACCTACGAGCACCACAACGCATCCAAACGACACAGTATGCCTGTACGGCCCAGCATCTTCAAACGAGACAGCATATCTGAATGACTTGGCCGGAGGAAATCATACCGAATGGCCCTGTCCGTCCATACTTCTGCACTAGAATGTGCAAGCTATTGTTTCAAAGACATGTGTGTTTTTACCACGTGACACTAGCAAACTGTTGTTTTGGGTTCATCTTTTTCACGTTCAACGGTTGAAACCCGCCATGGTAAGTATAACCGAATGAGGCAGTACCTCCGAACGAAACAACACATCCGAATGGTACAGTGCCTGTTCAACCCAGCGTACCCAAACGAGACAGTATATCTGAACGTCTTGACCGAAGGAAACCATATCGGCGGGCACTGGTTCATATTGTGCGTCTTCTTGACGTCCATACCGGATGCTTACCGAATGCCCATACCGGACATTGACGTCCGTTCCGGACTGAGAAGGTGACCCGTCATTCATAACCGTTGGTAGATTGAATCACGGGTCCCACGGATGGCGCCAATTTGTCGAAGCATATTTCTGTCGGGTAGATCTTGACAGCTCTCACGTGCCTTCCGTCTTTGTCCCAAGCTTGAAAGCGTGCTACAAACATAAAAGAACCCGTTAGAAGGGGTCCCGAGGCCGAAGCCCCGGGGACCACCCTCCGACAGTCAAGTCAGAACCCGTTAGAAGGGGTCCCGAGGCCGAAGCCCCGGGACCACCCTCCAACGGTCAAGTCAGTACCTCGTGTGTAGAGGATTTAATATGAATGTATGAGTATGTAATATGTGTGTGTGAGATGAGATGTGAGATATGTAAATATGAGTTAGTATATATATAGAGAGAAAAAGGGGTAGGTACTAAATGGTACCTCGATACCTGTCGGATAATAGCCTGATACCTGTCGGATAATAGCCTGACACATGGGAGACATAATCCCGTAATATCCGGGTTAGGCGGCGTAGTCTGACACCTGCATCAGACTGTCGGGTAAAAGGATGCACCTTTATGGTCCTTCGGCACATGCCCCTCGGACAAGAGTAGCATCCGCCTTCCGGTAATTCCCTTCGGACTGGTGGAGACTCTTCGGTCCGGCACGTGTCGTCCGGACACATACATCAACAATTTTCTTCCAAAGACTTTTTCTAAAAAAAACTTCTAAAAAGCTATTGTTGCAATGAAAAATGTCATTAAAGGTATAAAATGTTTTTAACAAAAATGAAAAGATGGTTAAATTAGCCACAAGCCTGAGGATCCTCAAGTCATGGACTAAAAAATATATGTATCCAATGGTGAAAAACTTCTCGAATGACATTTTCAAAAAACATTCTTTGAGAAAAACTATTGTAAAAAACTTGCATTAGAACATGTGCATCAGTAACGTGATATGGGGAGTTAAGGGTTGATTAACGCACGTTAAGGTGCGTTAATCGTTGTAGCATGTGGCGTTAAGGCTGCGTTAACGTGAAACGTTAACCCCTTAACGTCACGTTAAGGCTGGTTCTTTTATATATTTTGAAATTAAGATATTAAAATTACAAAACACCCCCTTATTTCTTAAACGGTATAGTAAAATAACGATACGATTCATTAAATTTCAAATACAATACACGAAAGTGAAAACATACGAAACGTAAAATAACGATACAATTTATATAGATTTGTAATTGTCGATTAGATCTGACTTCTCTTCCCACACTTGCAACACTTGTTCCCTAACCATTTTCAAGGCGATTTGAAGTTGCAGTCCGTTTCATCATTTCTTAATAGAGTTTCTAGCTCGACACTGATAATTGGATGGTCTTGAGGAAGCTCACGTAACCTTTCGACATCAGGAGCACGATTATGCATCTGCATTATAAAACGAGTTATTCCACCTAGCAAATTGTTAACCAACTTGAGTTCCTTCTCTTGTGCTTTGCGTAATCGGGAAAGAATAGATGTTTGCACCTCAGCTAGTTCGTTTGCCATTTTATGTGTGTGTTAACAGTATTGCTATGTGTGTGAGGAAATATCGTTTGGATAAACTGGCATTTATAGGGGGAAAAGTAGCCGTTAAGCAAAATAGTTGTTGGAAAAGTAGTCGTTAAGCCTTTTATTCAATTTCAAATTTAAAGCAACATTACACCAAGTTACAAACGTTACAGGAAACAAATACACACGATACGGAAAGTAGAAAGACACGATACGGATGTACTTAACATAAAACACCATTACACAGAGTCTCTGTCCCATGCCCACATGTTTCTCAGAATGAACCACACATGTTGATAATATATCCCTCTCCCATAGCGTTCATGATAAATTCGGTTTGCATTGCTGAGACCACTAGGGACTTCACTTGTAAGCAGTAACTTTTTGTAAATATCGTTATACCTATGACATTCAATGTTGATTCTACTCCAGTGAGCCGTAATACTATTATTATTACGGTGCTCACCATCAGTCTGAATGTTGAACCTTTGTGTAACTTCATTCCAAAAAGAACGTTCATTCACAAGGTCTCCAGAATCGTGAACTTCAAGCCATACGTTACCTAGCAACTCCTCTTCTTCCATTGACCAACGATTATTCATTGTGAAATACTTTAGGAGTTTGTGAAGAATAATATTGTATGGTGTGTTATTTATAGGGGATGATAGAATTTTCGAATTTGAAAATTAAAATTCAAATTTGAAATTGAGCGAGATAAAAATCAAATTTCAAAATTCAAATTTGAAAACCGAGCGGGATCTTTCAAACATTTAAAATTCAAAAGTTGGTGGGCGGGATTGTAGTTTGTTTAATGTATGTTTAAATTTTAAGTATTAATATAAGTTGTGTTTTATTAGTTAGTTAAATAAAATATAAGTTTTAGTTGAGGGTTGAATTTGAAAATAGTTGAGTTAAAGCTGAGTTAAGTTGAGTTATTCTTGTGGGTGTTTTTTTGTGAGTTAAAGTTAAAGTGGTAAAGCTGACGTGGCGCTGAGTTAAGTTATAACTCACGTTATTGATGTAGATGCTCTTAGAGATGCTCTAAAAAAAATTCCTTCTTATAAGCAGTTTGGTAGCGCTATTTTTAAAACATTTTTTTTAATTGTATTCAACATTTTAATTTCAAATTTTAACTTTAAAATAAAAGTTTTAAGTACATTCTCACTAAATAGACTTTAGATAATCTTTTAACAAGTTGTTACATTTTGATAATTGTAACAAAAGATTTGATTGTCGTGCGTTGCAGCGGAGCCAATTTAAGTCTGTTATTCGTCCTGAACAATTATTGATATAGGGCGTAATGCACTATAGCCATTTGTTTAGATATGAATTATAGATATGAATTATGTGCACTGTTACGGAGCCATTTTGAAAAGTGAAGCACCAACTAATATCCACATCTATAGACACGGAATAGCTATTTGACATCTTCATTAAAACAGTTTGAACTCTACAGAGCCTCATATCTTTAAAGATGTACCCAAAAAAATAATAATAATAAGGTAAAAATGGAAAACCGGCCGTCAATGCACTAACATAAATATTGGGGGTAAGATACAATCATTTTCAAAATTTTAAAGATTTCATTCAAAAAATCCATATACTAGAGATTCACATCATCCAAATGTGAACAAAAGAAGTTCTAAAGGTTATTTTCCTACTAGTCTTTGCATTTTCTTTTAGTCTGTCAATTGATTTAAGATTTAGAGCATGCTATATGTTTTCTAATAGAGAAAATTTCAATGTATATCCAATATTCTATAAAGATTCAATGAACCAATCTTAGCTATCCAATTTAGATCAAAACAAATAAAATAAACGTTCACCTTTTAATATATATATATATATATATATATATATATATATATATATATATATATATATATATATATATATATATATATATAGGGTAAGGATCCGGTGAGAAGAAATCTTAAAATGAGAAGAATGAGAAATGACTATAATGGCATATTTGAGATGCATCGACTTGAATTAGATGCACATCTATTCATTTAGATGCATCACAATTAGTTTCGAAAGTGATTTTGAAGTGAAAACGATGCAAACTAGTACTAACAGCAAATTTGACCCGCAGAGGATGAAAAATACATATGATTCATCTAACTTGATGAATTGCATCTAATATATGTATATGCATCTAATTTTTAGCTAGAAAATATATTATGATGCATCTCAAGATTAGGGATGCATCTAATTCAAATTGATACATCTCTAATGTGTAGTTATAGCTATTTCTCATCCTTCTTATTTTAAGAATTTTTCTCAGTTGATCCTTACTATATATATATATATATATATATATATATATATATATAGTGAGACTTTCTTACGAGAACCATTTTATCTGCGAGAACTGAGAGAACCACAAAAAACATACATGCACGTCCTCAATAATTGTATTTTTGCACATATGTTCTAAAAACAACACATGTGTTTTAAAAAAAAACATAGTTGTTCTAAAGAATTTTATAAGAAATTGGAAATACAACATTTTTCTTTGAAGGTGTGCATGTATGTTCTTATAAAGCGTGCAACGACAATATTTCGGCCTTGTGTAAGGTTTTTGTGAAAAAAGAGGATGAGTTCATGATGATATTTAAAAACATAGGTGGATACTTATGATTATTGATGATTTGCATGTATTTTTATTTTATTTTAAAAGGCTTGCATATATGTTTTTTGTGGTTCTCTCAGTTCTTGCAAATAAAATGGTTCTCGTAAGAAAGTCCCCCTATATATATATATATATATATATATATATATATATATATATATATATATATATATATATATATATATATATATATATATATATATATATATATATATATATATATATTGTAAACCATTAATCATTACGCAAAACGAATCATACAATTGCGATAAAAATTAAATCATTTGTCTATAGAGGGGCACTTCTATATAATTTAGACGAACTTTTTTTTTTTTTTTTTTTTTTTTTTTTTTTTTTTCAGTTACGTTTGAAAAGAACACATGCGATTTGTATTACAAATCATATGTGAGATAGAAATCACATGTGATTTTTCTAGACGTAACTGAAAAAATCGAAAAAAATGTTCATCGAAAGTATATCAAATTGCCCATCTACTGAAAGATTAAAAAAAATACTAGTCACGATGGTGTACTCTTTTTCACTTGACGATTTATCGTTTGTAAGATATTTTATTTTTAACAAAGAGGTGGAAAGTGAGTTTTTTTTTTTTTTTTTTTTTTTTTTTTTTTTTTTTTTTTGATGAAATAATGAGTGGTTAAGATTGGTTTATTGGATCTTTAGATAATTTTGGTTCTACATTGATCTCAACTCTTTGTAATATTACTTTGAAAACACGCTCCAAATATATCTATAGATGTAAGAATGTTAGGTGGCTGCAAAACCATATGGAAGAAAAGTTTGTTTTTGGTCAAAGAGTATGCCTCATGTAAAACCGACACTGCATGAAAATTAGTTGTAAGTTATTTCTAAGGCCAAACACAACTACAATATTTTCCAAAATGTGCATTTAGAGCACTATTAAACCCATATAAGCATTATGGCTAACCACCACACACGTCATCATGCTTATTTTTGGATACTAATTTGTCCGCGCAACTGCGCCTACTAACTTGAACTACAACATAACATACCTACACGTACAATTATGATATATACTACATTACTAATATTGTTTTGGACGTAATTTTATGTTTTGATATGTTTTTATATGTTATAACAATACAAACGTATAAAACATACAAACGCATACAAAAGCGGAAAATATACGAACGTATAAAAGCGGATAAAACTATAAAACATAAAAACGTATAAAACATACATACGTATAAAACATAACAAGTATAAAACATACAAACGTATAAAACATACATACTTATAAAACATAACAAGTATAAAACATAGTAAATACTCCATACTAAATAGTTACAACATCAGATGGTTCAATAAGCATGGTTTGGTTCATTTTATGTTGACTGACACTCCAAGTGAATAGGGCATACAATATTACGAAATTTGATCACATTCTCATTTTATATAGAAATTGTTTAATTCTGTTGATCAAGTTCTCGTGTTTTAACACGAGATTTGACTTACTTTTAAGTTCTTATCAAAATTGTAAATATGTCATTCGGGTAATTTTGGATGTTTAGACGCCTTAATTGAAATGTTAAGAAATATTGAATTAAGATTCTAATTCAGGTTTCACATGGTGCTCAAAAACATGCTCTAACAAAGTAAATTAATTACCTGAATAAAAATTTGGTAATCAGTCGATTTCCTGAATTACGCCCAAAGGTTAGTATTGAAATAGATTACTCTTAAAGATTCTTTCAGGTTGAAAACAAAATGAATCAATCTAACGCGTCCTAAACAATAAGTTCATCACAACACAACGCACAAACACAACTTAAACATTCCTAGAATCAAATCTTAATTAGGACAATGTTTTCATAGAAGTATTCCTTTTCTTAGTAGTGTGTTAGAAATTTAAATTTCATCATCTCATTCTTGTTTGTGTAATATCACCATCAGTAACCGTTTAACCATAACTATAAAACTTTCAACTATAAAAGTAACATCGTTGGTCAATATTTTACTACTACGCTTTAGGTTGCTTATGGGGGGGGGGGGGGGGGGGGGGGGGGGGGGGATCCAGGAATTGTTTGATTAAAAAGCCTTAAGCATTTCAAAGGTAATGAACAATTTTTTAGCATGACCAGAAAAGAGTTCACATTTTAGTTTATAAACAAAAAAACTATAAGCATCTGTATGGGTAGCTTGAGAAATTAAACATCTGATTAAGAGAACGTAAGAACTTCATATATTAACAGATCTTATCACTAGTTCACATTATATACCTTGAAGCATTCAACTTTATGTACAATATACTATAATGCTAATATTGTGAAACTGTGAAATCTCTAAATAATCAATTTATAATATATGATTGATATATCTTATTAGTGATGTCTCATCGACTAATTAGTGAAGAAACCACGCTTGTTTTACTTCTGCATTTGACACCGCTCACACTCAAAACATGTGATCTCCATGTTCTAGAATTTTTTCCCCTGCACAAAATTCATACAATTTTTTTTTGAAAAGTTTAGAGAGTAGTTAGAGTTCATAACAGAGGTATAACGTATACGCCAACTGTTTAAATGTATATTCAAACAGGCGAATTACATGAAGAAATTATGGCCTTTTTTTCAACTTTTTTTAGGCTAATATCAAGTTTTATTTCTAGGTATAAGCATACAAAATTTCTGATTTGAAGTAAGCAGGAACTATAATTAAAAAATATTCCCTATCAAATTTTGAGTGATCAACTTTCAATTGTTTACTAATTTAAGCTAACAAGCTTTCGACATGCAAAGTTTGCACTCCCTATTTTAAGAGGTGAGAAATATTTTTAAAGGATTTGCTAACGGGTGCTCACCAGGCACCCTTTAAGGTGTAAATATATGTATTTAACATGTAGTTAATACACTTAAACTTTATTTTTCAATCAAATACATTAATTAAATTTATAATTTACTAAAATTAAATGTGATTTTCAATTTAATACAGTCAAAATTTTCGTTTAATTAAATTTGAAAGACAAACACCGGTCTCCCGTTAGCAAATCCCTATTTTTAAGGTTACCAAATATACAAAGAATTTTGACTACCTAAATTTTCATGCAATAGCGAATGGGCATATTTAATTAAGAATGAAGTTGGTTAGGTACCTCTTGTAGTTTGGTCTTTTTAAGGGAGTTGAGGTCCTCCCTTACCTCGCATGAGTCCTCATGACTTGTATACATTTTGTTAAGTGCGGGCGTGTCCAGTTGTCCTTTGGTGAGAACCGTAATTGCACTTCCCAAAACTTGTATCTACAACTTTCAAGGCAGGGGTGTCCAGTTGTCCTTTGGTGAGAACCGTAATTGCTGGGCATCTCTTGATTTCTAAAGTATCTAATGATGGCCATGAAAAAGCCTCCTTCCCTAAGCAAAATCCCTTAAGACTTGGAAGACTATCTAGTTCTAAGACCGTTAGATGAGGTAAATTAATTATCTGATCATTCACTCTGACATCCCGTTCTTCTTCCTCGACTATCAACTCGAGATTTTGGCAGTCAATAATCCACAGGGTTTGGAGTTGGACTAGACTACCAACCATGGAAGATGTAAAAACATGTTCCAACCTTCTGCATCCACCAATTTTCAGAGTTGTAAGCTTTGGAAACTCCAGTACCATCCATTGGTTTCTCTTCCATAAATACCTGAGATTATGCATCTCATATATTACCAGGTCCGTTAGGTTTGGAATGTTAAAAACACTTTGTGATTCACTGAAACCACCAGTGTTATTATTATTTGTCCCTTCAGGTATTACTTCAAATACCTCCTCCACCAATTCATTGCTTCTTAACTCAATTTCTTCTAGCTTTGTCAGCTGTAGTAACACATTGGCTGTAATAATCTGTGTATCATCTCTTTGCTTCAAATCCTTCAATACTACATAGCATGAAATTATGCTTGATGACCATGCATCGCAATTATTTATAACCAATATTCTGGGGTATTGGCATAATGGCCAAGTAGCACTGATTACTTGAGTACCCTACAACGGATCAATAATTGTTTTAGTATAAAACGTGGCTTGATTTTTATAACACCAGATATTAGTTCATACATAGTTTTTTCTACATGATTTTAAACGGTGACGTTTTTGGACTTGTGGATGTTTGGAAACATGTCGTCAAAAGGACATAGCATTGACTAAAGGTTTTGAGAATTGGGAGAAATGATCGAATTAAGTAAGAAAAATAAAGAATGAATCTGGGGGGAATTCAGCTGAAGATGGTGGTTGTGTTGTGATGAGGATTGCAAATTGACGGTGTATCGGGTCTCGGAAGACCCGATTCCCATAACAAACCAAAATGTGATCCACTGACGAGTGTGATCCACTGAAGAGTTTGATCCACTGACGAGTATGATCCACTGACGAACCAAGGTACACTGATAATTCAAAAGAACGATACCAAGTAATGAACCAAAAGGACGAACCAAAAGGGTCGTCACTAGCCGACAAGCTCCACGTCATTACAAAAAGGACGCCCTAGCTATTGGGCTGTACGGACAAGCCCATCAAGCCCATGCTTAATTATCGGGATAAGTAAGTAGTATAAATAGCCCCAACTATTCACAGTTGAGGGCAAGATTTCCTGGAGAGCAATTACTCCGAACCGAACTAGCACTTAAACTTTATACTTCATACTTTACTCGTATCACAAATACTCATTCTCACACCGGAGCTGGGTCTCGGACTAAACACCCGGGGCGAGGCTAACGTGTGCTACTTGTTTTATCACAGCTCAAGACTTAGTAGGAGACACGAAATTCCTCGAGGTTCGGAGCACGTCAGTAGATACGAACATCCTTGAAGACCCGGACTGCTTCCCCATATCCTAGGAGCGGATTATTGCATCTACAAACTGGCGCCATCCGTGGGACCGCTATTTCACTCTTCCTAGTTAAGTGAGCAATGGCTGGTTCAAACGACAATCTTGATACTCCTCCTACGAAGGAGAACAATACCGAAGGAGGAACAAACACGTCCGGTGTCGATCAACAGGCTTTCATCACTGACAGCATCAAGGCCTTACAAGCTTTGATCAAGCAATCCCAAGAAGGAACGAGTGGCGTACGTCCCATCCAACTTGATTTTGAGGAAGATGACCTGTCTCGTCCTTTCACAGGAAGTGAATATGTGGATGACAAGTACAAAGACGTGGCACCTACTTATCGGACAAAGGAAGAAGATCTCAGTAAACCTTTCAAAGAAGCACAACTTAAGTCTCCATTTTCCTCACGAATCCTCATGTTCTCAGCTCCCAAGTGCAAAATGCCTCCGCACATCCGAATGTATGATGGGTCGAAGGACCCAGAGGATCACCTTAGCCTCTTCTCCAGAGCTGCTATTAACAATGAATGGCCCATGCCGGTATGGTGCCGTATGTTTTAACAAACGTTGGAAGATAGGGCGAAAGGATGGTTTGACAAGCTCCCTAATGGATGCATTGACGAATGGTTCGAACTGAAGAGAAGGTTCCTCATCCGCTTCTCACAAAGGAAGAAATGCTTCAAGGATCCTGCGGAAATTCATAAGATCCAAAGGAAGGCGAACGAGACTCTCTCGGCCTTCAAAGAACGATTCATTGAGGAAAATGGGCGTATTCTCGATGTTCCTGAGATCATGCAGATAGGAGCATTCATGTATGGACATAAGTGTCCCGAACTCTCAAAAAAGTTTGCTGACAAGATCCCAAGGACTGTAGATGAAATGATGGAAAGAGTGGATGACTTCCTCAGGTCAGAAGAAGCCTACGACACTACAGAAGCACCTCGAGGTGAGGCGATAGATTCCCAAAAGAAGGGGAATAACGTCTATAAGAACGATAGGTCGTATGGGGACAAGAAGAAACCAAATAAACCCCATAACCACTACGGAGGGGGATATTCTTCTCACTCAAGAAACACCCGTCCTCCTTATCAAAGGGAAGCTCATGCTCCATATCAACAACATCGACCTGCTCAACGGGTGACGATCAACTCCCTTTCCAAAACCCCAGCTGAGATCCTAACCAGTGAGCATCAACTAAACCTGCCTCGTCCACCTCCCTTGATTGGTACTCCTCGGAAGGAGAATCTGGATCGGTTCTGTGAATACCATGGTGAGAAAGGACATTACACTGACGATTGCTACCAGCTGAAGAAGCAACTTGAAACCGCCCTCGAGTCAGGAAAATTGAATCACTTAATCCGCCAGGTTAAAAATAAAGCCAAAGGAAACCAGAAGGGGAGAGGGAAAGTCATCAACATGATACGATCATCAGGCTATGGGAGGAAGAGAAGGCCAGAGGAGGTCGAAGAAAGTTGGATGAACGTGGACATCACTTTCCCGCCTGTCTCTCGAGCAAATGCAAAAGAGTCACCAATCATCATTCAAGCTGAGATAGCAGGGTATTTGGTACAAAGAATTTACGTGGATAATGGTGCTGGTTCGGAGATAATGTATGAGCATTGCTTTAGATGCCTAGACTCCTGGACACAAAACCGGTTAAGACCATCCAACACCCCGCTGGTAGGATTTTCAGGAGAAATCTCCCAGCCGCTCGGAGTGATTGACTTAGAAGTAATTGTTGGGGAAGGAACAAGGTCGAGAAGGACGACCATGGAATTTGCAATCGTACGTGCAGCTTCACCATACAACGTCTTGCTAGGCAGGCCAGGGATTAGCATCTTGAAGGCTGTTCCCTCCACCATTCATGCCATGTTCAAATTCCCAACTCCTGGAGGAGTAGCAACTATCATCACTCGACCATCTATGATTGTGGAATGCCAGCGAGCTGAAAAGATGTACATGCCGGACGTGACATCTAAGACGAATGAGGGAGTCTTGGCGGGTTGTAACATTGTAGAACAAAAAACTGAGGAAGGTAAGGTGAATGACAAGTACCCAGAGCAACTTGTTACAATCAATGCTGGACTTTCACCGGAATGTAAATATGAGTTGAAGAAGTTACTGAGGGCTAACATGGATGTCTTTGCATGGAAGCCCTCTGACATGACAGGGATCCCCAGGCACATAACTGAGCATCACCTTCATGACAATCCATCGAGGGAGCCGATTAGGCAAAAACGGAGGACTTTAGCTCCAGTGAGAGGGCAAGCTGTGACCAAAGAAGTTCAAGAATGGGTAAAGGCCGGAATTGTTCGTCAAGTCAGATACCCCACGTGGATCTCGAATCCTGTGTTAGTAAAGAAGGATGATGGGAGTTGAAGAATGTGCATTGACTTCAAAGACATCAACAAAGCATGCCCCAAAGATCGTTACCCCCTCCCAGAAATCGATTGGAAGATCGAGTCGGTAATGGGATTCAAGTTCAAATGCTTCCTCGATGCATACAAAGGGTATCATCAGATACAAATGGCCAAGGAGGATGAAGAAAAAACAGCGTTTTACACTGACCAATGGACGTATTGCTATACCAAGATGCCATTTGGGCTCAAGAACGTTGGGGTTACGTACCAAAGGTTGGTAGACAAGGTATTTAAAGATCAAATTGGAAGGAACTTAGAAGCATACGTTGATGACATGGTTATAAAGAGTCATGATGAGAAAGGGTTGTTGGCGGACGTCGAGGAAACATTCAAAACACTTAGGAAAATTAATATGAAGCTCAACCCTAAGAAGTGCTCGTTTGGCATGGAAGAAGGGAAGTTCCTTGGATATATAGTCACTTCAGAAGGGATTAGGGCAAATCCTGGGAAAACCAAAGCAATCATGGACATGCAATCACCTAAGAGTTTAAAGCAAATGCAAACGTTTAGTGGGAAGCTAGCAGCGTTGAACAGGTTCTTATCAAAGAGTGCTGAACGTTCTCTCCCTTTCTTTGAGACATTGAAGGGGTGCACGAAGGACAACTTCAAATGGACAGAGGAAGCGGAGCGCGCCTTCTTGGAAATGAAGAAACACATAGCCGATTTGCCTCTCCTAACAACCCCAAAACCAGGAGAAGAGCTGTTCGTCTATCTTTCAACAGCCGAGTTAGCAGTAAGCGCAGTATTGGTGGCTGAACGAGGGGGAAAGCAAGTCCCAATTCATCACGTTAGTCGAACATTACATGAAGCAGAAATCAATTATTCTCCGATGGAAAAGCTAGCCTTGTCTCTACTACACACATCTCGAAGGCTCAAGAGGTACTTTCAAGCACACCCCATAAGAGTCATCACTGATCAACCTATCAGGCAAATTCTGAGTAGGGCAGAAACATCAGGAAGGCTTGCGGTATGGGCCATAGAGCTTGGTGTATTTGACATTGAATATAAACCAAGAAACTCCGTCAAAGGTCAAGTCTTAGCGGATTTTCTCGCAGAAATGCCAACGGGGCCAATTCAACAAGGCAATCCGGCCGTACAAGATGGACCACTTGTTGTCACGGCAGTCCAGGACGTAGACATGGAGATAGACCAGGAAGAAAACGACTGGGAAAATGATGGGGATGTATGGACACTTTTCACTGATGGAGCATCCGGTGAGGATGGAGCTGGGGCCGGTTGGGTGCTCACCAGTCCGGAGGAAGTTGAGTATATCTACGCTCTGCGCCTGAACTTCCCAAGTTCAAACAACGAGTCCGAATATGAAGCTCTCTTAGCTGGGATGCGCACGGCAAGAAAGATGGGAATCCAAAAACTACTGGTATATGTTGACTCAAACTTGGTGGCAAACCAAGTTAATGGTGAATTTGAAGCAAGAGGAGAAAGCATGATTCGATACCTCAAAAAGGCAAGAGAGTATGTTGAAGGGTTCCACAAGCTTAGGATAAGCCACGTTCCTCGTGCCCTCAATCGCAAAACGGATGCCTTAAGTAAGCTAGCTGCCACAACATTCTCTGAACTAACCAAGCAAGTCTTGGTGGAAGTTTTGAACGAAAGATCCACAGAACTCAAGGAAGTCAATACAGTGGTAGAAGAGGAAGGTGATACGTGGATGACTCCAATAATAAAGTGTTTAGAGAAAGATGAATGGCCTGAGGATCCGAACGAAAGGCGGAAGCTCAGGCTCAAACTGCCCCAGTACGTGATGGAGGATGGTGTGTTATTCAAAAAATCATATCTTGTTCCTATGTTAAGATGTGTAGGCCCTTTACAGGCTAACTACGTCATTCGAGAGATCCACATGGGTTCCTGCGGAATGCACTCAGGTCCTAGGTCAGTGGTGGCCAAGGCTATGAGACAAGGATACTATTGGCCGACTATGCATGCAGATGCACGTCAGGAAATCCGAAAGTGTGATTCATGTCAAATACACTCGCCAGTTCCACGACTCCCAAAGACAAACATGACGTCAATTATGGCACCATGGCCTTTTTATCAATGGGGAATGGACATTGTGGGGCCTCTCCCAGAAGCTCTTGGGAAGGTCAAGTTCATCCTTGTTGCTATTGATTATTTTACTAAATGGATTGAAGCAAAGCCATTGGCAAAGATAAGTGGGAAGGATGTGAAAAAGTTTGTGTGGGAAAACATCGTGTGTAGATTCGGCATACCAAGGATCATCGTTACCGACAACAGAACCCAGTTCGTTAATGACCCATTCAAGGGATGGTGTGAAAGGTTGAACATCAAGCAAATGAACACAGCAGTGGCTCATCCCCAAGCTAATGGTTTGGTGGAACGAGCAAACAAGAGTCTCATGGAAGGATTGAAAACAAGGTTAGGCAGGGTCAGAGCAGGTTGGGTGGACGAACTGCCAAACGTGTTATGGGCGCATCGAACTATGCTTAAACAAAGCAACGGTGAAACACCCTTTAGCCTGACATATGGAAGTGAAGCTGTCATACCAGCAGAGATTGGGATGCCCACACACCGAGTCATGATGATTAACGAAGCCCTTAACAACGATGAGCTTCGGTTAAACTTGGATCTTTTGGAAGAACGAAGAGAGATGGCACCAATCAAGGAGGCCAAGTATAAGAAGAAAATGGAGCAAGAATACAACAAGAGAGTTCGCCCAGTGTCGTTCCGTCCAGGCGAATATGTGTACCGAAGGAACGAGACTAGTAGAGCTGAAAATCAAGGTAAGTTAGGCCCAACTTGGGAGGGTCCTTACCAAGTCTTGGAAGCATTCCAAAAGGGGTCGTACAAGTTGGCAACAATGGAGGGCAACGAAATACCACGAAAGTGGCACGCAATAAACCTTCGAAAGTGTTATCTTTAAATCTATTGTATGAAATGCTCCGCGCATCTTATGTAGTTCACTTATTTTAATGAATGATATAGCCAACCCATGTGTGGTTCGGCAATTTTCCCAAAGATTGTTGTGAACTTAGACAAATTATCATGTGACTCCGAAGGATGGTTAGCTACCTCCTGTCGAATGATGTAGGCAATATCTATCCTTTAAAAGTGCTATTCACTAAAGGTTATCTAAAACCCAAATGTGCTATTCACATGGGATGAACAAAAAATCCGAACGTGCTATTCACAAAGGATGAACTAAGTCTTTAAGATACCCGAACGTGCTATTCACATGGGATGAACAAAAAATCCGAACGTGCTATTCACAATGGATGAACTAAGTCTTTAAGATATCCAAATGTGTTATTCACATAGGATGAATGAAAAATCCGAATGTGCTGTTCATAAAGGATGAACGAAACATGTGCTTGGTCAATTTAATGAACAAGTCTACAAACTCGTAAAAAATAAAAGAAGAAGAATGAGGAATCACGTAAGTAACCTCGAATGACATGATAATCATAGTCAAATACAAATAACAAAGCTACTACAAAGCAAGATAAAGGTCACGACAAAGCATGTTCGTGAATACAAATGCCAGAAATAATCAAGTCATTACAAATTAAACCAAACATCACGACTTAAAGTTTGTGAATGTAAACATAAAAGATGGTGAAACAAATGTCACATCAAGTCTCGGGAGCGCCTTCTGGCTCAGCATACTCGGGATGGATGTCGAGAAGCTCAGTAACAGAGGAAGAATAACTAGCACTGACTTTCTCGATATAGGAATAACTGGTGTCAAAGAGCTCCTCGAAGGCTGGTTCAAATGTTTTCTCGGCATCCACGTCCAAATCAATCGCAGATGCGACCAACTCCTCATACACCTCTGGGGAACGAGCTAGCTTTAACCCTGCAATATAACCTGCTGAGAAGGATAAAGATTGAACATGAGCATGATGTTTCTGGTACTCCTCACTCTTCAGGAGACGAGACACAACAGTTGGAAGCAAATCTCTCACAACTCTTTCCTTCTCACTTTCAAGTAAAGCAATCTTTTCCTTCTGACCTATAATCTTTTCGTTCATACACCTCTTGAGAGATTCTTCTAAACCGACTACCTTATTACGTTTGTCCAACTTAACCTCCAAATCTTTCTTCTCCTGTTGTAACGAAAGAACCTGAGCTTTGCGTCCCTCATACTTCTCTTTAAGTTTCTCATGATCCTCCTTAAGCTTCTCATGGGACAACCACAAGTCCTCATCCCGGTCAAGCAGGTCAGCAACATTTGACACAGTTGTCCCTAGCTTATAATAACAACGCCGAAGAGCCTCCTTATGAGAGAAGCTGCGTTGAAATTTCTGCTCTGCCGGAGTAGACAACTGTGAGATCATTTTGTGACAAGTTGCCTTTGTATTGTACGGATCATCTGATGTAATCTCCCAACCTGGCACAAAACGCTCAGGAGGATTCGGGTCGGAACCTGAAATACAGATTAAGTTAGCTTAAGATGTATATTAAAAGTCATTAGTAACCAACAAGGAGAAAGGAAATGTACGCATACCTTTCCTAGATGTACTCGCAACTTGCTTTGAAGTACCCACACCTGCAACCTCAGTCGATCTCCTAGTCACATCCGAACCTGCCAAAACAAAAATAGAAACACTTAATTAAATGAACTCATAAGAAGGAAGGAAACCAAACAAGGGACATACCTTTGCTAGCACGATGAGTTTCTCTCGAGGAAAGATCATGCTCAGACTCCTCTGATGATTCCTCAGTCGAGGAATCACCTCGAGGATCAGTAGCATCATGGTTGTGTGCAACTGCCTCAGTCACATCGATCGAAACATCATCATTCTCTTGCTGAGAATCAACCACCGCTAGCTTACGTTTTCTGGAAGTCTCCTCCTGTACACTAGAAGTACCTTTGCCTTTGGACCTCGACCGAGGATCAGGTCGAGTCACCCTGGCTTGGTCGGAGGTCAATGGTGGAATAACATCACTAGGAGAACTAGGGGCCCTAGTATAATCTACAATCGACTGAACAAAGGTGGGCTGACCAGTAGGGTCTCCTTCGTACATCGGCTCGGTGGTAATTTTGGTACCTTGCAAAGAAGGTAAACGAAGGAATCTCGCCATGCTCAACACTGCAAAACAAACAAAACAGATATACAATTATGAGAACATGATATATATGAAAATAAATACAGGGATGGACATACCATTCCCATCGGCATCTTCCATGACCGGCTTAAGATAGTCATCATCCCACACTTTACTAAGACCTATTTTCACGAGAAACTCCTGAGGGGGTCTCCGAAGGGTTATTGGAGACTTGGAAAGTAACCTTACTTCTTCAATAGAAAAATCGCTCTTTTTGGGAGCGAGGAATTTAACGCATAAATCGCGGTGCCGCCATGGCATAGCCATTGGAATGGCTCGTCGGTCGATAAGAAAGAAATGATCTTTCTACTCTTTTAACCCGGTCCAACGCTCATAAAAACACTGAGGAGCACCACGACGACGAGAAAATGAAAACCAATCACGTTGCTTGCACAACGTGTAGAAAACACGAAACAAGACCACTCAAGGTATGATGCGAAGAGCACGACAAAAAATCTCAAAATTGGTAATACGGTTAAGGCCAAGAGGAACAATTTGACTGATGTGCACTTTGAAAAACTTTATCACATTCAATAAAAACTTAGAAAAAGGGACGCGCACTCCATATATGGTGAAAAAATCGTAATAAAGGCCAATCACTTTACTGGGGTTAATATCGCTCATGACAAAGTCAGGAGGAGGAAGACGAGGGTGCAAATCCTCGGGGATACCAAAGTCAGAAATAACAAAGTCAAGGTCATCCTGGGTCATCCTAGAGGTAAACACATGCATATCTTGTTTTTGCACAGTTTCAATTGTTTCATCGTTCGAACCCTCTAGAGTGGTGGAACCAGCCATGTGGAAGGCCAAGTAGGAATAGTCAATAAAGAATAATGGAAAACATGAAACCTACAAGATAAAAATGGGCATATATCACAAAATGTCGGATTTATATGATGCAACACAAATAACGAAGCATCATTCATTTAATGGCAATACGATACTCATTTAACTAGCAACTAGTAGTGGCAAGAAATTATGAAAGAATGCTACTAAATTACCTAACGTCACATTATCTCCTTTTAACTCTTTTGCTTCACATGCTAGCCACATAAAATAATACTACACATAATGTAACTCTTTTATCCTCATCCACGCTAAATATTTGATCTCATTTCTACACATAATATATCACTTAACAAACTAAATATTGTCTCCTTTGTTGAGAAATTAGCAGCACATCTACATGTGAACTTTAAAAAACAGATTTTTATTAAGTATAAACATGTGACTAGTACCACCTTTTTAAACATGTCCATATTCCTACATGTACGTCTAGTGGATTAAAATGTAATGTTTTTTTTAAAAAAAATATGAATAATTTTTGCACCTGTCAAAGAGCATCAGCATGTGAAATGTGATAATTTTTTTTTTTTTTTTAACAATGGTGTTCATTATTTAAATGGTTCCATCATGCTACTGTTGTTGACACCTTCCTTCAGCAATAGTCAAAATAGGGGTCCTTTGGTTGCCTTTTTGCACAATGTAACATTGTCTATTTGTAATAATCTTGGAGACTTTGGATGCACCCTATCATCAATCACTTTCTTATTTAATCCATTTAAAAAAAAAAAAAAAAAAATTATCAGTATCTATATAGTGGCATCACGTGGGTATTGCAAAAGCTTGTGCCTATAGTAATATTCCATCACTTTCTTTTTCTTCTTTTTCTCAATGCCTATAATAGACTTATAACAGCTAGGCTCAATGCCTATACATAGTAGACATATAAAAGCTAGGGAGAGGCGCAATATCCGGTTAAACAATAGTCACAAGCAAGAGTCCGAAACTCGTTTCACAGAGGGGTTGCATGCTAACAAAGTGAATTACTATTCTTGCTAACAAACATGCTATTCACGAGTTACTGAACGGGGTTGTATGATTATCATTAGCAGTTCGTTTTTTGTTGTTCGTAAGCTACTTTTCAAGTACTCATGCAAAACGAAAATTGTGCCAAAACAAAACTTACCTCGGGGAGACTTGTATCCCGAGCTGAACGAAACAGTAAACCGAACGAAAACCACGACTCAAAGCTAAACCCCAGATGCCGAATGCACTCGAGCTTAACCCAAATACCGAATGAAATCCAAATGACCGAAAGAAACCCAAAGGAAGAAGCACGTTCGGTTATGTATAGACCTCGGCAAAACCTCGCTAAATATAAGCTAGAAACCGAACGAGATACCGGACGAGATGCAACACTACCGGATGAAACTACTGGCCTAAATAGCACAGCGCCAAGGTGCAAGCAAGTAAACAGGGAAATACCGAATGAGTAAGCCACCGGACAAGGATTGACCGGTGACAGAATTTGAAAGTAACTGTTGGTGTTTCAAGCTTTATGTTGGAACATGAGGAACAAGTTTGTCAAGTGGGGGACAAGCTCAAAATGAGATGAAGTATATTTATATAGTGTAACATACTGGGCCTCAGGCCCATACAATAAACAGGCCAAATAAATTCATGTCCAGCCCGCATAATTTGTTTGCACCCGTCATAAAAAAAAAAAAAAGGGCGCTAAATCCTTTCGAGTATATATTATTAAGTATAACATCGTCAATTTTTGATTGACAATATTATACTGGGGGGGACATGACGGTGTATCGGGTCTCGGAAGACCCGATTCCCATAACAAACCAAAATGTGATCCACTGACGAGTGTGATCCACTGAAGAGTTTGATCCACTGACGAGTATGATCCACTGACGAGTGTGATCCACTGACGAGTATGGTCCACTGACGAGTATGATCCACTGAAGAACCAAGGTACACTGATAATTCAAAAGAACGATACCAAGTAATGAACCAAAAGGACGAACCAAAAGGGTCGTCACTAGCCGACAAGCTCCACGTCATTACAAAAAGGACGCCCTAGCTATTGGGCTGTACGGACAAGCCCATCAAGCCCATGCTTAATTCTCGGGATAAGTAAGTAGTATAAATAGCCCCAACTATTCACAGTTGAGGGCAAGATTTCCTGGAGAGCAATTACTCCGAACCGAACTAGCACTTATACTTTATACTTCATACTTTACTCGTATCACAAATACTCATTCTCACACCGGAGCTGGGTCTCGGACTAAACACCCGGGGCGAGGCTAACGTGTGCTACTTGTTTTATCACAGCTCAAGACTTAGTAGGAGACACGAAGTTCCTCGAGGTTCGGAGCACGTCAGTAGATACGAACATCCTTGAAGACCCGGACTGCTTCCCCATATCCTAGGTGCGGATTATTGCATCTACACAAATGGTGGCTCAACGGTTTTGTGCTGAGATGGAATTTGAAGGGTGGTCAAACAAACCATACAAAAAGTCAAATATCTGCCGGTTGAATAGATAAAAAGAAATCACTCAGACCAAATAATAATAATCTATACGTGGAATGTTAAAAGTTGAAAATGATCGTGAGAGAAATATATAGTATAATTAATACTCTTATTATAACACCTCATTAATTAAAAGTACAATTACTTATTCACGTTGTACAAGCAATTAAAAGCATCTAACAAATTAAATACAACCAATTAACACACCACTTACTAAAAAGTACAATAAAATTTTTATAATGTACAATTTAAACAAACTACAACATAATCCATATAAAATAATTAAACACGCTAATTAATGTTATTTTTAAAATACATTAAAATTAAAAGTACGTGTTATTATACACATTATACAAATTAATAAAACACATAAAGCTTCATACAACTTAACAAGTTGATGGTGCAAATAGTTTTGAAAACCAAACGGGACCAACGGGTTCAACCGGAACCGGTGTCGTCACCGGTTCGGCTAACCAATAAAAGCCACCTAAAAACGAACCAGATATGACCCGTTGAAACCGATACAAACTGGTGAATAGGCCTCATCGAAATCTATTTCTCCGGTTAATCCTCATAGGGTACCCGAAGGAAAAACTAAAAAGTGAAAGTTGAAACTGAAAAAAGAAATGTTGAAAACATATAATTCAAAATGAAACTATTAATACAAATCGAAAACCGGGTTGAGCCGGTTTAATTTGACCCTTTTTCGACCTAACTCGGCAAGTTGACCCAGTTTAAATCGACCCATTTTTCGACCGGAACGGTTCAACCGGTTGAACCACACGGGTCGAACCGGGTTTCAAAACATTATGTTTAATCCCCAAATTTTCAAACTTTTATTATTTTTCATTTATAACCTATAAACTTTTTTTAATCAATAAATCATCAGTCGCTATAAAATCCCGTTGTTATACACAGATATTCGTCTAGTAACAATAACTATGTTATGCAAAATAACAATGAATTATTGAAAGTGATTTGCATGATTTATAGTTTTATTTAAACACTTCCATTAATAAGCGATTAAATCCATTTATACTTAAAGTATAACTGTTTAATGAATACATTGATGAATGTGAATAAAAATTAAAAGTACAAATCAGTTGTCATGATTTGTTATTATTATCTCTTACTAGTTATAATCCCCGCACACGCGCGGAGTTTTTAAAAAAATTTTGAATCATATATTTTTATTTATTAAAAAACAAATAATTTAATCTTTGTTTTGTTTTATTTATGATGTTTAATTATAGTTTTTTATTATTAAAGATAATTATTTTAAAATTTTAATCATATTATTAATTGCATCTTATCTATATTTTTTGTATTTATCTTTTACTTGTGTTATGGATAAATATAAAATGTTACTTAATAAGAAAATAATCTTTTTTTTAAATAAAATTATTACTAAATAAGGAATGAATTGATTTTTTTTAAATGGAAAATTTCCAATAAGGGTTTTGTTTAATTATATAAAATATTGTAATTAAAGACGTACAATATAAACAATTAAATCTTTGAAGATTTTAAATGCGGCGAAAAATATTATTAATTAATAGGAATATCAAGATCAAAATGACGGCACGACCCAAAGGGTTACTGTGAGATAAAAATAAATACACGAATTATGTATATTGCAACAACAACGTATGTAATTCCTCTTTAAAGTTTAAATAAGGATATCCGGAAAAACAAGTTTTTGAGGGGCATTGCATGCTATTACACATGCATATTGTCTAAAATATTATATCAACAGTTAAATTTAAATAACATCAACATCAACACAATGCCAATTAAACAAATACAAATGCTTCGTCCAACAAAATTTTTAAAAAATTATTAATCATTATTAATATATAATAAAAATTTTATGTAAAAACTGGTACGTCACAGGTATTATATTATAACCAATTATATTATTAAAAGTACATAAATTGCAATTCTTATAACAAATACTTAAAATTAAGATATATTGTGACTTGTGTTAAAGGGTAAATTGCACAAAAGTGTACCCGACTTATACCTAATTTCAATTTAATGTACTTCACTTTTTCTTTCTTAATTTAATGTACCAAACTTTTTTTTAGTTGCAATGTTAGACAATTTATAGATTATTACGTCACCACCACCATATTTCATCTTCTCTAACCAAATTCCGGTTTTTTTTAATCACATGTTTCACTTTCTGTGTTCACTGACTTTTTGTTCACTCTAATTTGGATGCATAGTAGTTTGAGCCATAGATCAATAACAGTAGATATTAGGACTATATCATTTTTCATGTTTTTTCTATGATTTCATTGTCCTTTGTAAAAAATAGTATCTTGTAGTAGATCTACGAGGCTGGCATTATATGAATCTGTAATACATGCATGTTCATTACCAGAAGTCTTTTCCTGGTATTTACTTAAGGTAATTTGGGTAAGGGCGAAGCTATGTGGAGACCAAATAGGGTGTTGGCCTCCCCACAACTCAAATTACTATATAGAGAAATGAACTATTTTTGTTTAGTAACTGTATAAATATATAGGAATTTAGTAGTTTGGCACTCCTAAAATAAGTTTACATACAATTTGGCCCTCCCAAAATAAAAAGTGTAGCTCCGCCACTAAATTTGGGTATGGCTCGATTAAGGTAGTGCTTGTGGTGTAAGTTGGTAACACAACAAAACGTAACTAAGGGTCAGGTTCTACTATTTAAGTGAAAAATGTGATTGAAAAAAAAGCTAATTGAAAGTTGGCCGAAATTTGGTCGGAGATAAAGAAGTATGGTGGTGGTGACATAATAACCTATAAATTGTCTAACATTGCAACTAAACAAAAGTTGGGTACATTAAATTGAGAAAGAAAAAGTGGGGTACTTTAAATTGAAATTGAGTATAAGTTTAATACACTTTTATACAATTTGCCCTATGTTAAAAGATATATCAAAGACTTGGGGTGCACAGGGGTATACAACTAGTTAATATATAGAGTTATTTACATGCTAATTTTGAGACGGAAAAACATATCTTTAACACAATCATGGGCGGGTTATTAGTTTATTACTGTTCGTTATAGAACAATCGATAATAATCAATCATGTTTTCATGTTAAAAATAATAATAATAATTAAAAAAAATAATAATAAAAATCGCGTTTTCATATACGACTAAAAAGACATTGAAAACATAACCCTGTTAAGACAAAAATTCTGAGACAAACAAATTCATGTTACCCCTAAAATAGGTGTTAGTTTGTAAATTCAATTAAAATTTTGGTTCTAAACCTTCCACTATTTAACAATGACAAAAGAATAAATGGTATCCTTTTAATTTAACATGTATGTAAACGAGAGAATATATATATATATATATATATATATATATATATATATATATATATATATATATATATATATATATATATATATATATATATATATATATATATATATATTTTAAAGTTTGACACGGAAAAACATTTTTTAAATGCGAAAGAAATAACCTAATATTACAATACTTTTAATATATTCACGATTTTATAATTCATAAATCGTAAGTATATATAAACAAGTCTTGTATTTGTCAGTGTTTTGGATTTTTTGTCGTTTTCGCCTTTAAGTTAATTAATCTTTTATATGATAAAAGAATTACATCATTTCAGATCATTTCAGAGTGTTTTTGCAAAACCCTTCTCATTGAAAAAAAAAATAGACCAATAGGAGAGCTCGATTTTGCCACGTAGGCGAAATCGAGCAATATGATTGATTAACAGAAAGTCAAAATTAAATTGATTTTGGTCAAACTTAATAAATTTGGTGGAGAAATTTGGTTAAGAAAAAATACATAAAAATATATGTGTCAAATTTATGAAAACAAAAACTTAAAAAAAGAGGAAGTAATTAATAAAACTTTAGTTGTTGAATTTTAAATAAATTATATAGAGCTATGTGTAAAATTACAAATTTTCATGTTTTTAATAACTTTAGAAAAAACACAAATAACCCCTACACTTTATACCTCTTATAGTTTATAATATTGACTTTGTTTAAAATTACATGAGTATTAGTATTAGTTTTTAGACTTTCATCCATTAAAATTACAAAATTTGATAAATATACGAATTGTTTTTATATTGTTAGTTTTAGACTTTCATCAATTAGAATATTTTCTTAAATAAGGACTCATGTTATTCTATTTAATAGTTTAATTTATGCGTACACGGGTTTGAATATTAAATACGGCTAAATTATTAGTAACGGGAATATAAATATCAAATAGTAAGCACGAGTTACTGTGATATGAAAATAAATATATACGGGATTCTACTTATAACAACGACTCATGAAATTGTTATTTAAAATTTATATATGAATATCCATAAAAACAATTTAAAAACTTTACGGAGCATATTTTAACTTCATTAACGCTCATTATGTGCTACTAAACTCGCACATTTTGTACAACATGATATCAGTAGTTAAAATTAAACAATAACATCAAGATCAACCTCAGCATGTCTGTCAGTTAAAAACTTTATACAAAGCTAATTTACTCATTTTGACAAGTGATATGCTCTATTAGGCTGCACCTTCTATTTTTAATTACTTTAGCAGAAAGTGTATTGCGCACATTGTTAAATCCGAAAGAAATGAAGAAAAAAAGTGTATGTTTTGTGCCAATAGTTTGAGTATTAGCTGATTGATGTTTCGTTTAGGATGTTTTATATACCAGTTGGTCCTTATGCGTTGTTTATTCGAACTTAACACATTAAGAGACTGGGAATACAAGTTCATCACCAAGTATGCTAAAGTAGGAACCATAACCCCCGAAACTACACTTGATGCATCAACTACGGATTTACTTTGAAGATTACTTAGAATATATATTTGATATAATAATTTCCTTATATAGTATATGTGTTTATTGAATTTTAAAATCAAGTTGTCTCTTGAATTTTTATATACTTAAACGGCTAACTCACATAATTCCAAGAGAACATTATATAAATGCCTTTGTCTCTGGCACTAATATGTGTTGCATTAACCTTATTCCAAAGTTGCAACAAAAAAACAAATCTCACAAGTACTTGATGAATTAATTGCTTTTGAATTTGTTGTAATATAGAATAATGATGATCTAGAAAAAGATGTAACTAATGTGTATCATTCACTTGAAAATCTGCTGCAAAAAGAATGAGCCGGTTTATTAAAGTAGGACTTGCTTAAGTTATTGGAGTTTGGGACTGTTATTTTATACTAATTATGGTAAGTTTTTAAAGGGTTTTGGGACCGTCTTAATAGTTAGATTCAGTGGTGATTAAGATTGTTTTAATGGCTGCTTTAATAGTTATTAAAGGGTTTTTATGACTGTTTTAATTGCAGAATTCAAGGTATTTAGGACTGTTTTTAATAGTTAAATTTTTGGGTGCTTGAAACTGCCTTGATAGTTGAATTCAAGGGTGTTTGAGACTATTTCAATTGCTAATTTTAGGGGTGTTTGGAACTATAATAATAGCTGAATACATGGGTGTTGCGACTGTTTTTAATAGGCATTGTTATTGCAAAATAAATATGACTTATACTAAATTAATAGTTGTAAAGTTCAAAACATTTTAAAACAATATATTAGGTATTAAATACATGAAAAAAAATTTATGTCAAAACCTCGTGCGTGCACGGGTATTATAACTAGTAATAACAAAAACATTTACAAATAATATCTTAATATTAAGTACGGAGTACATATTATGTTGATTTAGCGCAATTGAAAAGATTTTCAACTTAACGTGTGGGTTTCTTATGCTCTATCTTTTCACTGAAGAGATGGTTTATAACCAAAATGAGGCTAGCATATAATTTTTTAATATTATTATGGTTTTACAAAACAAAAGTATATAATAAATACTGGTAGTTTGAAAAGTTTTCTAAGAAATTAATTTTACCTGTTAACTATTCATTATGAAAATAAAAATACAAAAGTTCGTAGCAACGCGGAAGATTAATTACACTCGTTAAAGTAATATATTTGTCAATTTGTGTTACTATTCATAATACTTGTATTGAACTTATATAAGTATATTATAATAGTATATGTTAGAGTAGTATTATAGATTAGAACGCATATTAGAAGGTAGTATGTCATAAGAATAAAAGTCACATCTTATAATTTGAGAGAATGTTGAAATAAATTAATGAAAATCTATTATTTTAGAAGAAATTAAATACTCCGTAGAATGGAAATCATATATACCTGAAATTGATTATCGATGGAAGTAGTAGTACCGGATGAAGCATTATGGCTCATACCCTTCAGACATGGCAGGAATGCGAGGGCCAGCTCATCTAAATTCGGAAAGATTGTCTCTTTCAAGTTGTGAAATTGAAATCCCAAAGGTGGTTGACTATTGATGAGGCGAAAAATGATCCGTTTTTAGGGGGTCATTTAAGCCCGAATCCGAATTTATTTGATCAAATATTGCCCTAAATCGTTCCTTTTGTGATTTTAGGTGTTTGGAGAGTGAATTCTGGAAAAGAAGCCATTTTGGACGTTTTTGGAGCATAAAAGTGAAGAAAACGGCTAAGTACCAAATTTCCATGCTGAAGATACAAGGTGACGGCGTCAAGACTGCCATCTTGACGGCGTCAGACATGAAGAATTAAACACCGTAGGTGGTGACGGCGTCAGAAGGCTTCATGACGGCGTCAAAGTGGCAAGAATAAAATACCGTGGGTGGTGACGGCGTCACATAGGCCGTCATAAGTGGATCAAGGCCGTCCGAGGAAGTATATGGCGGCGAGGTGACGGCGTCACATGCAACTCTTGACGCCGTCAGCCTACTTTTCCTATATATAGTTTTCTAGTTTTTTCATTAAACGAAGGAGAGAAGTTTTGGTGAAACCCTAAAGACGATTTTGGTGCCTCTTTTACAGGTTTTTCAAGGGTTCCAAACCCTTGAGACCTTGCATTGTAATTGAGATAAGTGTACTTTCAATTCAATCAATATGTTTATGTGTTGGTTGTTTATCTCTTGTTCTTGTCTCAATTCTACTATGCTAGGCTAGATCTCTTTTGTGTTTGCTTAGATCTAATGAAACCTAGATGTTGATTATGTGTTGATTACTTGTCTATTCTTGTTTTGGATGAATGATATTATATGTTAGGCTTAAGAAAACTGGCAGATCTCCAAATGGTAACATGCTTGAACGTCTTAAGAAACATGAACCGAGGCGTACTAGGTCTTTATTGGTTGTATTTAATGCATGAGCCACTGTTTACAATCCCTATAGTTGTGCTGGGTCATGGTGTAGGAGGAGATAAGAGCTCATAGAGTTGGGGAGTTATGTATGCCACCCCACGAATGGTATTAAGGAATACAATCCGTCATCCATACAAGTGTAACAAGTAATTAACATGTAAAAGATATCTAGGGAGTAATGAAGTCTAAGTAAACACAATTTCTCCAACCACTGCTCACAACCTTAGTATAATTTAGTTTATTTTCATTTTTATTATTTTATTTTGATTGCATCTTAGTTTTGGGTTAGTTGATTAGCAACTAATTCCGCCCACTCCTTCAAAACCCGAGATTTTACTTGCTTTTATAAAAATATAAAAATACAAAAATAATCATCTCTCACCTTTAGAACTATTAATTAGGTTTTCTAATCCTAGCGACACTATTCCTAAGCTGAACGATCAATCCCCCGGTACTTGTCACTATACTATACTACAACGATCAGGTACACTGCCTGGTGGGGGTTGTAAGCTTCTCGAGATCCCTCGAGAGGTAAAGCAAGGTGCGATTCCCACGCATCAAGTTTTTGGCGCCGCAGCCCGGGGAATAGTTATTGTCTAGGTTAGAATTTCTTTTTATTAGGTCTACTTGCTAGATTCCTTTCTAGTAAGATTTTTATTTTTATTTTTTAGGTCTTCTTTAGTCTATCTTATTTCTTCGTGCCTTTGTTCGTAACTCTTTACCATCCGACATCATGGAAGGTGGTAACATCTTTGAACCCGTCATCCCACCACAACAAAACCCACCATTAGAACCCCTTAGGCCCCGAACCTTAGGAGAGTATTCCCGACCTAGCCGCCAAGGCTACCGAAACACCATTGAGCTCACCGGAGACAATGTGACCCCCTTGCGATCCGACACCATCCGGTTGGTGCAAAGCGGATGTGCATTCCATGGACTTCGTTCCGAAGATCCAAACCAACACCTTAAGGACTTCCTCAAAATCGTAGATTCCATAGACCTAGGTGTTGAAACTAGAGAGACTACCCGTTTACGCCTATTCCAATTCTCTCTACGGGATCAAGCTAGTCAATGGCTTGAGCGTTTACCCGTGGGATCCATCACCACATGGGATGATCTCACCACTCGTTTCCTTGCTCAATTTTTCCCACCGGGGAGAACTACTAAGCTTAGGAATGACATCTTGATGTTCCAACAACGTCAAAATGAATCTCTTTATGAAGCATGGACTCGTTTCAAGGACTTACTCCAAAAAGTCCCTCATCATGGCATAGATCTTTGGCTCCAAGTCCAAATCTTCTATGACCATATCGACATCTCCACGAGGCGAACCATTGACCAATCGGCCGGTGATAAGCTACGTGATCTTAGTGCGGAACAATCATGGGAACTCATAGAAGATCTTGCTCTCTATGACAACGAAAGTTGGAATGATCCCCGTGATTTGAACAAAACGGTCAAGGCAATATCTTTGCCTTCGAACAATTCAAGCACTCCCGACCGTAGGATCATGGAACTTGAGGACCAAATCAAGTTTCTCATGAAATCTTACGAAGCTCCGAAGCATTCAAGCCAAGTGAACAAAAGCACTTCTTCATGCGAATTATGTAGTGGTCCCCATGACACTCGTGATTGTATGGAACTCCCCGGAACAGCTTTTGCGGACTACGCATCCACGCGTACCGATGAAGCGGGAGATAAGTGGTACACTTTCAAGCCCGAGCCAAACACATACGGTGATTCATACAACCCCTCATGGAAAAATCACCCAAACCTTAGGTGGAAGCAAAATCAACCCAATTCTTCCAATCCGCCTAATCGTTACCAATCAAACGGTCCACCATCCAACCGTACCTTCAACAACAATCCTTCTAACAACTATGGTAGTACCAACAATCTTGAAGGATTGATGTCGAAATTTATGGCATCTCAAGAAGCCCGCATAGCTAGGTTCGAAACCGAATTCAACCAACAACAAACGGAGATGACCAACAAGATCGACAACTTGTTGAAAGCCCTCAACAACCAAACATTAGCCACACCTAGGAAGGACACTAGGGACACCAATAGTGGAATCCAAATTAAGGACCCCTCATCATCCAAACATGTCCACTTTGTCAATGTTGTCACCATTAAGCCGATAGATAGAGAGATAGAGGAGAGTGACAAGGATGAAGCTAAGGTAGAAGCCAATAGTAAGGATGAGAGTAGGGAAGTTGAGGTTAAAAAGGATGAGAAATTGGAGGAGATAGAACCTATAGAGAAATACTTTGATAAGTTGCCAACCGAGGAAGAACGGGAATACCATAAGGATTTATTCGATAGTCCCGAGAAAACATATATTTTTGGCGACCCTCTGATCAAAATGGGAGACCCCTCCAACATTAACATCCCATGTAATATACGGCACATGCATTTATGGAAAGCTTACATCGACCTTAGATCCCCCGTGAACATCATGACTAGGACCTATTACAATTGGGTGATGAAGAAGCAACTCAATTTTAGGATGATGCCCGGTAAGAATCTGATAAGTAATTTTGCAGGAAGAGTGAAGGGATTGCCTGTGATTATAGGGAATCTCACTTATGAGATCGATTTTATGATAGTTGAGGACACTCGTCCGGTGATTGATGCTAACCTAAGCCAAATAATATTCGGAAAACCATTTGTTGAGGCCACTAAGATGAGTTATGATCCGACTTTAGGGATAGTTAGATTCAAGAAAGATAATGATGAGGTTGCTTATCAAATGCCCTACAAGATCGAACAATACCGCCTTCTCTCTAATTTCGAAAAGGAACATAAGCAAGCGGCTTATTATAGGAATGAGGAGGATAAACGTAGAGGAGTAGAGTATGTTAGAAATAGGATGCTTGGTTTCTACAAAGAATGCTTGCAACTAGGTCCGGAATACAAAACTGGTTTAGAAGACGACCTAGAGAGTGGAACTAATGATGAAATCACGTAGTAACCCATAGCCTTGAGTCTAGCTACAAGACTCGTAAATAAAGAAAAACGCTTCTTGGGAGGCAACCCATGTTTTGTGTGATTTTATTTGTTTGATTGTTATTTGTTTCCGTATGCATGTTTTATTTTTATTGTTGGTTAATCATGTTTCTCAACTAAAATGTGGAAATACTTTATTATGTTGTTTGGCCTAGTCTTAACTTCAACCTAAAGGTATTTTTGCAAAAGATAAGTGTAAGGGGAAACCCCAAATATATTTTTAAGAAACAAACCGATCATGATTCTCCACAATATTTAATGAACATGTATATTCGTATTTGTTAGAGTCAAATGCTTGTATTGAGTCATAATGAAGTTTTGCAGGATTTTCCAGGAAGTAGGACAAAGTTTTTCCAGAAATTTTCCGGAAACTTAACATAAGAATTTCTGCAGGTCCATTCTGACGGCGTCAGGGTATTGCTCTTGACGGCGTCAGGAGTTAAAATCTGGAAATTTTACCGGTTTTGTTTTTCTAACGGAGTCTTATGGTTTTTGTGAATTATTAAGTTTTATAATCTCCAGGAAATCTGCAAACTTCATTCCACAAGCATTATATCTTACTTTGTTTTATAGGATTTAGTAACTTATATAGGATGCCGCCGATTTTACGCGAGGTTGCCTTGTCTATTGTTGTCAGGATTTACAGGTTATGTATGACAAGAAGATGATTTATATTCTGGAAGGGAAGCTTTTATTGTTCATTTTCTTGGAGGAAGATTTAACCTGGCCAACCTATAATCCATACCGAGTGAATCAGGGGAGTATTTGATTTCATTCTCTTTACCTCTTAACTTTTACATTCTTTACTTGAACATTGGGGACAATGTTCATCCTAAGTGTAAGGGGAGGGTAAAAAGATGATACCTTACATATGCACTTTCGCTTGAGTTTGTTTTGTTTGATAATAGATGTGTAATAAAACTATGAGAAATACTTGTTAGTGTAATTTTAGCGCCAAATTTAAAATTTTTTACAACATTTAGGAGTGAAACTTTAGCCATAGCAAGCGTCTCATGGATAGGAGGTTGTATGACTAGCACATAACCGTATATTCAGAAAAATTTTCCACCCAAAAATGTGAGGTTCGCCTTTAGATTTGATAGGAAAAGCATTTATTATTGGTGCTTATGAGTGTACCTGTAGCATTTAGATTCTAGAACTTGCGTTAGTGATGCATCCCAAGACCGCTAGTGAGACTACATTTGTGTGGTAGGATTTACTACATGATAAGAGGCATTAGGATCACCCTTGTGTTAAACCCGTATCATAATTACTTGACCATTTAAGTCATATTACTTGGCTAGTTAAGTCAACTAATTTTTCCCACACCCTTTGCGTTGTACTCATTTTTAGTACACGATACCCCTAGTACACCCCTCCGAGCCTATCTTTTCGTTTCTAACTTTAAGCATCTTACTTAAAGGAAGAATTTGTTACACCCCACTTAAATGTACACCCAAATCGCCTTAGCCTTCCGTGTATGCGCTCATCTTTAGTGCATTATTGTTATTTGTTAAACCCTAAGTTAACTTTTTAATTGATTACATGGTTGCTAAGTCGAGTCATATCCTTGTATATATTGTTTTGGGACGATTGGGACTCATGGGTAAGTACTTATTTTATGGAGTAATGGGGAAGAACATAATATTATTACCCCCATATGTGCGTTAATCTTAAAAGTGCTCCAAGTGTTTTGATTTTCTTAATTCGAGTCATTAGAATAGTTTAATGTAAAGTATGTAAAGACTCAAGTGTAAGGGGAATGCTCAATTCCCTATGATGTATTATTTTGGATGGTAGGGTAAGAGTGTATGCAAAAAAAAAAAAAAAAAAAAAAAAAAAAAAAAAAAATTGAAAAAATCAAGAAAAAGAAAAAAAAAAAAAAAAAAAAAAAAAAGAATAAGAGGAAAAAACATACGGACTACCATCCCGTTTTCATTCTATGTTTATTTTATGTTTTTGGTTATTTTTCATTTGATAGCTTAAGTCGAGTCTAGTCTTGGCTTAGCAACGCCATCTTGTACATGTAATTAACCAAGATTGTTAACTCGCCACCAGTAAAATTTCCTTTATCCAACAAAACCGTGTAATTCATATCCCTACACCTAACGTTATAACCCTTTAAAAGACCTCTTTGATAGTTTATCCTAGGTGCTTACGCCATGTGGTGGAGGTTTGATCCTTTCCCAAGCCTATGGTAATCTATTTTGCTATGACAGGTAGTGAGAGATATCTTCCATTTCCATAATGTTATATTACTTTATTACACCCGAGAGATGTGAGTATCTAAACACTATTTGTGAGGTGCTAGTGTATGACCTCCGTGCTTGTCTATTGGTCTTTAGTGGAACGATTATTTGTTGTAATTACTTTTATATTAGTGTTAAATGACCCCTAACTTGTCTTTTGAGTAGAATAAAAGCGCATTTGCTTGAGGACAAGCAAATCTCAAGTGTAAGGGTATATGATGAGGCGAAAAATGATCCGTTTTTAGGGGGTCATTTAAGCCCGAATCCGAATTTATTTGATCAAATATTGCCCTAAATCGTTCCTTTTGTGATTTTAGGTGTTTGGAGAGTGAATTCTGGAAAAGAAGCCATTTTGGACGTTTTTGGAGCATAAAAGTGAAGAAAACGGCTAAGTACCAAATTTCCATGCTGAAGATACAAGGTGACGGCGTCAAGACTACCATCTTGACGGCGTCAGACATGAAGAATTAAACACCGTAGGTGGTGACGGCGTCAGAAGGCTTCATGACGGCGTCAAAGTGGCAAGAATAAAATACCGTGGGTGGTGACGGCGTCACATAGGCCGTCATAAGTGGATCAAGGCCGTCCGAGGAAGTATATGGCGGCGAGGTGACGGCGTCACATGCAACTCTTGACGCCGTCAGCCTACTTTTCCTATATATAGTTTTCTAGTTTTTTCATTAAAAGAAGGAGAGAAGTTTTGGTGAAACCCTAAAGACGATTTTGGTGCCTCTTTTACAGGTTTTTCAAGGGTTCCAAACCCTTGAGACCTTGCATTGTAATTGAGATAAGTGTACTTTCAATTCAATCAATATGTCTATGTGTTGGTTGTTTATCTCTTGTTCTTGTCTCAATTCTACTATGCTAGGCTAGATCTCTTTTGTGTTTGCTTAGATCTAATGAAACCTAGATGTTGATTATGTGTTGATTACTTGTCTATTCTTGTTTTGGATGAATGATATTATATGTTAGGCTTAAGAAAACTGGCAGATCTCCAAATGGTAACATGCTTGAACGTCTTAAGAAACATGAACCGAGGCGTACTAGGTCTTTATTGGTTGTATTTAATGCATGAGCCACTGTTTACAATCCCTATAGTTGTGTTGGGTCATGGTGTAGGAGGAGATAAGAGCTCATAGAGTTGGGGAGTTATGTATGCCACCCCACGAATGGTATTAAGGAATACAATCCGTCATCCATACAAGTGTAACAAGTAATTAACATGTAAAAGATATCTAGGGAGTAATGAAGTCTAAGTAAACACAATTTCTCCAACCACTGCACAACCTTAGTATAATTTAGTTTATTTTCATTTTTATTATTTTATTTTGATTGCATCTTAGTTTTGGGTTAGTTGATTAGCAACTAATTCCGCCCACTCCTTCAAAACCCGAGATTTTACTTGCTTTTATAAAAATATAAAAATACAAAAATAATCATCTCTCACCTTTAGAACTATTAATTAGGTTTTCTAATCCTAGCGACACTATTCTTAAACTGAACGATCAATTCCCCGGTACTTGTCACTATACTATACTACAACGATCAGGTACACTGCCTGGTGGGGGTTGTAAGCTTCTCGAGATCCCTCGAGAGGTAAAGCAAGGTGCGATTCCCACGCATCAACTATCCCTTTCAATCTCCACCTCTACTCTTTTATCGCTTACCACACTATTCCCACCAACCAGCACTTCCAAATTTTTTGGGTATGTACTACGTAGGACAAAATTTATGCAAAATAGATCCGTGAAATCCAATCAATTATCAGTAGACAAACATGTTGATGACAGAGTGGAAGTTACAGAACCGTATCATATGTATCTTGTTTTTATTGTAATCGACATAAGAACTACAGAAGACTTGACATATATGGTAAATTTTCATGTTATTTTAGATACCACAAAACATTTCACAATTCACACGGAAAAGAGATGCAGAGAAAAGAAGGTGAAGCAAGAACAAGCATGGACTCGATTGTTAGTTCACGCAGATGAGTCTGAAAATCCAGTGGTGATATGTGGGTAAACCTGGTCAAAAGCAATGCCATACATTCTTTTTTTTTGGGTAAAGGGGAGTAATCCTGCACCCTCGTAAATTGATTAACCAAAAAACGTTTAAGTACAAATGGAATATGGCTGAAATACCATATTAACCTCAAGCTAAAAAGCTTGAAAACCTCCTAACTCTAGTGCTTAAGACATGCCAAAAGCACTAACAAAACTAGAAACAAAAACGTATCTAGAATTAAACAAAAAACATCTAGCCAGCAGAGAACGTGCGAGATGAACTTGCCCCCATTTTAGCAGATAGATTGGCCGATTCATCAGACACCATTTCCACTTTTCCTTCATCATCCATCACCAATGCAGCATACGGATTAGATGTAGACACATTAACTTCCTTAGAAGCGTTACCAGTAGACTTCAACTGAGACAGTGATGTATGTGCAGTACCCATAGTATTTGCACCCTTCTTAGGCTCACTAGTAGTTGCTTTAGGAACATGTTTGAACTGTTTAACCGAAGTACCAACAGAAGGATTCCCATTAGCAGCCTTTGCTTTACCCTTCTTCTTTTTCTTCTTACCCACCTTTTGAAAACCATCAGTATCCATTTCCACTGTAGGAGTAGTAACATGAGAAGTAGATACAATATAAGGGCTAATCACCTGTGTAGGAGGCCTCACCACCTTTTCAAAATATTGATCTTGAGTATGACCAAAGATTTTGCATAAATTGCACCTGGGGGGCCTCCATTCATATTCAACGCGTATGCTCTCTTTAATAAAACCCTCCCCCGTAAGTGAAGGGAACCCAATGGTCACAGTATCCAGAAGGTCAGAGTGAGAGTCAACCTCAATAAGACATCTAGCAAAACTACTCCTACCCCATGAATCCATGCACATAGAGGTAGTATATGAATCAAGCATAACAAGCTTACTAATGAAACTAGAGATCAATCGAATACCCTCCTCTTCAAAGACTTGAAGAGGAACATCATGCAATTTCACCCAAATCGGAACACTAGTTAACTCTTCCTTACGCAGACAAGTATCCAAAGACCATTTCTTGAGAATAATTGGAGATTTGCGTATCATCCAAGGGCCTCCTTCCAAGACAGCTTCTAAACCAACCAATGTATCAAATTTAAAGAAAAAGAAACCTTTGGAATTCATCATAATCTTTTTAAGACCATGTTTCGCCCAATCACTCCTAGCATAATATTCAACCACAGGATACGCCATCCTTTTCCCAATAAAGTAGCCATATAAGGTATGTTCCAAATGGAACTAACCTTTTCCACCACTTTACGAGGAATAGAGATATCAACACCTACACATTCTGATGCAACAATGGGAGTCTCTTGAGGTTCAGCAGCCTCTAACTTGAATAACAGACTCCTAAGATCAGCAATTACCTTATCTTTAATGTTACCATCCACATCAGCCCACATAGGATATTTACCCTCTTCAAGGCCTGTAATGAAATCATCAATATCCTTAATAGTTTTAATCGACACACCCAAGAGGGCATGTACATAATCAACACCAGAGATAGCATTAGGACCATCAATAGCAACATCAGTAGCATGTAAACCATCTTCATGAACATGAAAACCCTTAACCATAGGGTCAGAATTTCCCACAGACGTAGATACACTACTTGGTTCAGAATTATCTTGTTGTCGGATAGAAGTATCCTTCCCGCGACCTGGTCGGGGACGTCGCATAGTTACCTTAGACATATCACGTATGTCATCCACATTATTCATCTCTCCTAATCGTTCCATTACATCAGCCAATACAAATAAAATACGAAGTTACTAGGTAAAAACCTCAACGAAGCAAAAAAAACAAGAAACAAGCCAATCGTAGGCTGATAATTAAACCCTAGTTGCCTAGGGTTTATAAGAATTAAGCATAATATCAACCCATACTTTGCTGCTTGATGATAATGAATAATTAACATAACTGCAGCAGATCAGAAACCTATCAAAAAACCCTAACGAGCGATTAAGACAAACCCTAAAAAGAAATCAGATCGATCGCTAAAGGATCGAGCAGCAGATCGATTTATGGTTTTAAAAATCCTAAAAACCCTAAGTAACCGACTCCCAAAGAAAAAGCCTAAGCGCTTAGAATCTAGCAACAATGATGAAGAAATTAATGAAAAACAAACGTTTAAACAATGATGAAGCAATGCCATACATTCTCAAGATGAAGAAAACAGAACGACACAAATCAGCTTGCAAAGAGGTGGCAAGATGGGTCATAAATATATGTGCATAAATCTCAAGACATTACCAAAACAAGATACTAATGACTTATGATGGCTAAGTTAGTTGTCATATAACAAGCTACATAAACTTAGCACATCACTAGCATTAGTTGTTTCTTATGAACATCCCTTCATTTCACATGTTTAGAAGCTTTAGCTGTTTCTTATGAACATCCCTCCATTTCACTAGTCTCCAATAAGATTTTGTTATCTGGTTATGGATTCCATTTCGCTAGTCTCCAATCTCGCAAACTAAAATAATACAAAACTTGCAGCAGTCCGTCAACATTCATTCAGACAAAACAGAAACCAGTCCTACTTCCTTTCCAGACACCAACGAGTCACAAAAACTATTACGATCACCTAATCAGTAATCCTAGTCCCTAGACTCACATACCAACCAAATAGTTCACTAAAAACAGCTTCGCCAACAGCAGCCACAAATGTCACAAATCTAACATTCGCATTCAAACAAAGAGTATTCTAGTGTTTCATCAAATATAGTTTCACTTGAGTTAGGCATATCATCAAACTTCTTATATGCAACAATTAACACAACAATTTTAGACTTCAAACTTCAACGAATCACAACTAAATACATGTAACTACAAACCTATAATGAACTAATATCAATATCAATATCAGAAGTATGCCTCCGCCTGTTACCACTTCTCGTGTTCCTCCAGCTTGGGAAACTCCTAAATGAGTATGAAAAAAGGGAATGCAGCAATTTAAATAGCATGAATGGTTTAAGACGATGTTAAACTTGATGATTCTCACGAGACCAAACGTAAAATCTGAGCCTTGGGAAAATCCAGAATGTGATTGTGCACAAAGCGAGTAGTAACAGCATGGCATTGTGTTGAGGGGCAATGCGGATTTTGTACTGGAGTTGCAAGAAAAAATATAATTTGGGAATTGACTCTTTTTATAATGATCTCAAATTTGAAATAAGCAATTTGTCCTAAGGTAATATAGTTTCATTTTGTTCATCCATGTTACTGAACTTTGAAATTTTGTTCACCCATGTAACTGAACTTATAAAGGTGAATGTTCAGGTTATTGAACTTTGAATTTTGTTCACTCAGGTTACTGAACTTATCAAAAAATATACATCCAGGTTACTTAGACTAACACTGAATTTTCGAAGTGTATGCTTACCAAAAGTTCAGTAACCTAAGTAAACAAAATGAAACTATATTACCTTAGGACAAATTTTTTGTAAACTTTAGTAACTTTTCTGTACCATAACCCATATTTTTTTTGATAACTTAAATGATTTTTAGAAAATGACAAAAGTATAAGCTAGGCTGATTTAATTGAAATTCCCTAACAATATATACAGGCTGTTAGTTATGGAGAATTAAAATTTGATTGTTTTAGTAAATAGTTACAAGTTACAACATCAAATGGTTCAATAAGCATGGTTTGGTTCACTTTAGGTTGACCGACACTCCCAAGTGAATAGGGCGTTTGGCATGCTTTATTACGAAATTTGATCACATTCCCATCTTATACTGAATTTGTTTAATTCTTTTGATCAAGTTCTCATGTTTTATCATGAGATTTGACCTACTTTTAAGTTTTTATCAAAATTGTAAAAATGTTATTCGGGTAATTTTAGATGTTTAGATGCCTTTATTGAAATGGTAAGAAATTTTGAATTAAGCTTCTAATTCTGGTTTCACATGGTTCTCAAAAACATACTCTAACAAAGTAAATTAATTAACTGAATAAAAATTTGTAATTAGCCGATTTCCTGAATTACGCCCAAAGGTTGGTTTCAAAATAGATTTCACTCTGCAACATTTTTTCAGGTTGAAAACAAAATGAATCTATCAAATGCGTCCTAAACAATAAGTTCATCTCGATCAACACAACACACAAACACAACTTAATCATTCCTAGCTAGTATCAAAGCTTACTTAGGACAATGTTTTCAGAGAAGTCTTCCTTTTCTTAATACTGTGTTATAACTTAAAATTCTATCATCTCACACTTGTTTGTGTAATATCACCATCAGTAACCGTTTAACCATAACTATAATACTTTCAACTAATAGTACCATTGCCGGACAATACTTTACTACTACGCTTTAGGTTGCTTGGGGGGCATCCAGGGATTGTTTGATTAAAAAGCCTTAAACATTTCAAAGGTAATGAACATTTTTTTTAGCATGACAAGAAAAGAGATCAATCACATTTTAGTTTATAAACAAAAAACCTATAAGCATCTGTATGGGTAGCTTAGAAATTAAACATTTGATTAAGAGAATGTCACAACTTCATCAGCAGATCTTATTACTAGTTCACATCATAGCCGTCGAAGCATTCAACTTTATGTACAATATGCTATAATGCTAATATTGTCAAACTGTGAAATCTCAAAATACAATTTATAATATATGTTTGATATATCTTATTAATAATGTCTCTCGATTAATTAGTGAAGAACCATGCTTGTTTTACTTCTGCATTCGACACTGCTTGCATTCAAAACATGTGATCTCCATGTTCTAGAATTTTTTTCCCTGCACAATATTCATGAAAAAAAAGGAATTGAAGATTTTAGAGAGTAGTTAGAGTTCATAACAGTACTATAACTTATACGGCCAGCGTTTAAATGTATTCGCAAATTACATAAAGAAGATATGATCTTTATTCAATCAACTTTCTATTTTGGCTAATATCAAATTTTCTTTCTAGGTGTAAACCCTCAAAAATTTTGATTTGAAGTAAGGAATTACATTTAAAAAAATCATACTCCCTATTAACGTCCAAGTGATCAACTTTCGATTGTTTTCTGATTTAATTTGATAGAATTTTCGACACGTATTACGAATATATTGGTTAGTGCTAATGCAATAAAATCGTCATGTTCGTTTTGGTATCTTGTTTAATAACTACCTAATTCGCCAAGTCTTGCAGTTACCAAACAAGATCTTTCTGAAAGTTTGTACTCCGTACTTTTGAGGGGAAAGATGTTACTAATTTTTACAGTACTATGGGTTTGTCTAACAAGTTTCATCAAATCACTCGTTTAGATGATTAAAAAAGGATTAAATAAGTTTAATTAATGTGTATTAAATGCAATTTTAATTAAAAATAAAAGTTTGAATTTAATTAATACACCATAAGAAGTACTTTGTGACACGTTAGACAAACCCTTTTAATATTACCATATATACAAAGAAATTTTCCTAATTCTTTTTTCTTCATGCAATAGTCAATAGGCATTTTTAGTCAAGAATGAATAAAGACAGCAAGTAGGTACCTCTTGTTGTTTGGTCTTTATGAAAGAGTTGAGGTCTTCCCTTATATCACACTTCCCAAAACTTGTATCTATAACTTTCAGGGCAGGGGTGTCCAGTTGTCCTTTGGTGAGAGCCGTAATTGCTGGGCACCACTTGATTTCTAAAGTACCTAATGATGGCCATGAAAAAGCCTTCTTCCCTAAGCAAAATCCCTTCAGACTTGGAAGATCATCTAGTATTAAGAAACTTAGACAAGGTAACTTAATTATCTGATCATTCTCTCTGAAATCCCGTTCTTCTTCCTTGACTATTAACTCGAGATTTTGGCAGTCACGAATGGCCAGGTATGAAAGTTGGACTAGACTACCAACCATGGAAGATGTAAAAACATTTTCCAACCTTCTGCATCTATTAATTTCCAGAAATGTAAGCTTTGGAAACTCCAGTACCATCCATTGGTTTCTCTTCCATAAATACCTGAGATTATTCAGTTGCTCTATTTTCACAAATTCTAGGTTTGGAATGTTAAAAACAGTTTGCGATTTGCTGAAACCACCATTGTTATTATTATTATTTGTCCCTTCCGGTATTACTTCAAATACCTCCTCCACCAATTCGTTGTATGTTAACATAATAAGTTCTAGCTTTGTCAGCTGTAGTAACACATTGGATGGAATAATCTGTGTATCATCTCTATGCTTCAAATCCTTCAATGCTACATAGCATGTAATCATGCTTGAGCATGCATGGGAACCCGTTAAAGTCAATATTCTTGGATATTGGCATAATGGCCAAGTAGCACTGATTACTTGAGTACCCTACAACGGATCACAATTTTTTTTTAGTTATAAACGTGGTTTGATTTTTATAATTCTTTCGTACATACACCAGATATTAGTTCATACATAGTTTTTTCTACACGATTTTATACGATGACGTTTAATTTTTGGACTTGTGGATTTAGTGTTTGGAAACATGTCGTCGAAACTCGAAAGGACATAGCATGGACCTTAAGTTTTGAGAAGGGGAATTCAGGTGAAGACGGTGGATGTGTTGTGATGAGGATTTTGCAGATGGTGTGGCTCAGTGGTTTTGTGCTGAGATGGAATTTGAAGGGTGGTCAACAAAAAAGTCAAAATACTTCTTTTAATCCACATATGCAATAGACAAAAAACAAAAACAAAATACGTCACATAATTGTATCTACAAATAATTGTAGCTAACTCGCTACAATTTTATGCTACATTTTGTGGGTCACTGAGTTTATTTGTTGGTCTCTGATTTATATTTGTGGGTCCTTGAATCATTTCTTATATAATTTTAGTGAAGAATTGTAGCCAAGATATCTCATATATATATATATATATATATATATATATATATATATATATATATATATATATATATATATATATATATATATATGAAAGTGAATATGAGGCTGTCTCACCTATAAGCTTATATGCGAAACCATAAAAAATTACGTCGTTTTAATAAGAAAAACATCAAGTCTACCTTATTTGTATCATGTCATTCACAATATTAGTGGTTTCTCTTGATTTCATCACAACATCACTTAAGTTCGGTTCACGTTGATATATACATTTTCTACATCACATTGTCAGGTGAATTCATTAACTAAATTAGCTATAGATTCAACAATGGCTTGATTTAAATCATCATTAAAATGCGTTTCACTATGCATATATTAGTCCCACTACTCAAATTTTGAAAAAATAATAACCAAAATGACGTAATTTTTAGTGATTTTTGATGGTTTCGCATGTAAGATTAGATGTAAGACAGCCCCATATTCACTTTCTTCATATATATATATATATATATATATATATATATATATATATATATATATATATATATATATATATATATATATATTAAATAAAAATAGCTTTTAAAATGCACCATTAACCTATCAGATAATTTAAAAATTATCCTAAATTTTGTTTAAACTACCGGAGTCGAAGACGTACAGTTTTATAAAAGTTTCAATTATACATAAATAATTTTTTTTACATATAACAAAGTTTATCTATCAAATTTTTAACAAATATCAAGCGATTTCGTCGATAAAAAACTATACCGCCACATGCCCCGCAGCAACGCGCGGGTGCATTCCGACTCGTCATATTCTCTGTAATTAAATATTTGTCTCCAATTATTAGCTTATATTAAAATAACACATTTGTGATAATACTCACATCGAACTTTTTATAATATAGTAGTCTTTTTTTATTAGAAGTTTTTCACACATAGAAAGTAGTATATTTCATTAGAATAAAAGCCAAATCTTATAATTTGAGAAAATGTTGAAATAAAGTAATGAAAACCTAATATTATAAAAGAAATTAAATATATACTCCGTAGAATGGAAAGCATATACCTGAAATTGATTACTGACGGAAGTAGTAGTACTGGATGAAGTATTATGGCTCATACCACCAATACCCTTGAGACATGGCAGGAAAAACAGGTGGAGCTTATTTAAATTAGGAAATAATGTAGATGTAACAGTTTCATCATCCCAGCTCGAAATAAGTTCTTTACCACTTACCACTCTATTCCCACCAACCAGCACTTCCAGGAGTGGGCATTCCCTGACTATGAGGCTCTCAAGTTTCGGTAACCCAATTGCCACTTCAAGTGTGAAGAGGAAAATCAGGTGTTCACAACGACACACACGAAGGTCTCTCAAATTGCAAAATGAGTGTTGAGAAGGATGCATTGAAACATCTCCAAGATGATTCATATTATTCACTTGCAAAAAAAGTACCTCTGTTTTCTTAAATAGCTCATTGATTTTGCATTCCAGAAGTTCTTTGCAGTCACCCTTAAAAACTATTTCGTTTCTGAATGGACCCCATCTATAGGAAAATTTATATCCTAATCCGAATGGATCACCCCATCTATAGGAAAAATTATATCCTATATATATCCTGAACCTTTCGAGTTGCTTAAACGACACATTTATAGGTTGGGCTTTACTCTCATAGAACTCCATCTCTAATGCAACGAGACGCAGCGAAAGTCTCTCCAGTTCAGCACAGTTAGCATCTGTAAACTTAATAGCACATTCTTTAAAAGGTCTCATATAAAGCTCTTCAAGACTGTCCAAGTTTTGAAAGACACCATCGTCAATACAAAGGTTACCACATTCTGTCAAATCTAGTAACTTCAGATTTCTTAAATTCCCTATGGTTGATGGTAACTTTACTAAGTTACAATCAGCAATGGTCAGTGTTTCCAAGTTGCTAAGACTTCCAAGAAAAGATAGATCATACGTCAACGAGCATGAACGAAGACATAGTGTTCGCAGTTGGCTTGAGTGTTCAAACGTTGTCGGAAGCAATGGAGTATGCATGTTTTCATAAGACACGACCTCAAGTTTTTTCATTCTTTCATAGAAATCTTCCGGAAACTCCAGCTTATCCCCATCCTTTAGAATCAGAAGTGATAGGTTTGGGTCATTAAAGTCTGCAGGAAATTCAGACATACCAGTGCACTTCAATAGAATTCTATCATAAGACTCGTTTGCGTTCTTTGTAAGCCGCCCTGACAGGTTATCAGAATTGACAATTGAAGCTTGTTTGACTTTCGAAAAATTACTCAAAACAAAAGCACGCGCGAGATCATGCATTTTGACACATCCTACTCGATCACTTTTAGTCAACAAGTTTGCTCGGATGAGGTTATTGACACAAGTGTTGGTTCGCCGTCTTGCTTCTGTTATGTTGTACACTTCTTTAAACAACTTCAACCCCCATCCATACATCATTAAGTCCTCAATAGGAATATCATGGTCATCAGGAAATATTCCACTAAGAAGAAAGATTGCTTTAGCATCGTCATTTTTGAGATTGTTGTAGCTCATTTTAAATACTTTATCCACGATGCCAAGGTCTTGAAGGTTGTCGTGTTGTAAATGGGAAAGTGCATCTTTCCAAGCATCCTTTATGTCTTCTCTAAGACTTTTAGCAATAGTTTTTATGGCAATTGGCAAACCACGACATTCCTTTACAATACCTTCTCCTATCTCTTGCAGCTCGTAATCATTACCAACAGATGGTCCCACAATTCCAAAAAAAAAAAAATTCGCTTCTGTGTCATTTAAAACGCCCACTGTAAAAATTGATTCTTTGTTAACACCCATCTCAGTGCAAACATAATCAAATCGTGAGGTGATCAACAGCTTGAAACCATTTGGAAAAGGACTCATTAGTCCAACATCTTTGAGGTCAACCTCGTTCCAAAGATCATCCATTATTACCAAAACTTTCTTTCCATTTTGTGCCATCGCCAAAAATCTGTTACGAAGACGATCTGCCCTTGCATCCTTAGTCGTTTCAGTCAGAGCTTGACCCATGTACTCTGCAACGGCTTGCTGAATAGCGATTGGGTCAGTGTTTTGTCCAATAACCACCTTCACAACCCAATCAAACATTTTTGAATCCTCGACAGCCTTTTTTAGCTGTTCCATCATCGTGGTCTTCCCCACACCGCCCATCCCACATAAAGCTATCATTTGAATCTCACTATCAGGTTGAAGGGATTCTAATGCAGCCTTGAATACGAAATCTCTGGACTTGAAGCTGATTTGGGTACCATCATGATCAACTGGTGCAGCAGTAGAAGGAACCATACCAAGAGGTATTTGTTCCTTAGTCCACTCGATTTTGGATATTCGTGCTTCGAGATCATCTATCTTCTTGACAATATCAAAAGATCTTTTTCCTGCTTTGTATCTCTTGGCCACATTGAAGCACCTAATTCTGGTTGTTGGAATACCTTGTACGTTTTTATCCATCTCTTTGACATCATCCAACCAGGGGACGACATGTTCCGATACCACTTGATTGTACGCATCAGCTGCGTCCTTTTTCTTCTGCACATCCTTTGCTGTGACATTCAGTTGCCGGATTCTGTCCCGCATCTCTTCAACAAGCTTTGTGGAGGAAACAAAGAAACCCAAGTGTTTCTTAACGGGGACTATCAAAGATCCAACAACAGCCTCAATAATTGGAGCTACAAACTCCATTTTCCAAATCTGTAGGTGTATACAAACATTAATATAAGTCAACGAATAATTGGAGCTACAAACTCCATTTTCCAAATCTGTAGGTGTATACAAACACTAATATAAGTCAATTTTTATCAAAAATAAAATAAGATTTGTATATGTATTATGTCGATGATTGCTAAAGATATCCCATGGAAGTTGAAAAGTTTTATGTTCTAGCGCTTTATTTGTCTAATGTGATTTATCATTTGGTTTATGGAACTGCTTTAATGTTTACTCTTAATATTCAATAGTATTAGCACTATCTCATGAGTAATATTACATATTTTATTAAACATTTTAATGTTATAAGCAAACTCTTAGATGCATATCATTTGCTTGCCATGACAGTAGATGATAAATATTGAATGTTGCTATTCTTTTAAGAACATAATTAGATACATTCGAACCTTATTTATTTGCAATACTTGCCTTATATCGTATGTCTTATACATATATGATAATATATGTCGTATCTCTTCTGATATACAAATATTTTGATGTATTTTTTTTATTTAGTTAAAATGTCGAATTCAAAGCTTTCAAATATATTATTAAAAATAAGAGTATTATTTAGCGATGCGTGAAATCATTTTTGCTTTGATACTCACCTTAGTTTATCTGACGTGAATAAAAATTATTATCAAGATAATTCCTTATGTACGCTCACGATAGTAAGGTGCTTGATAGCTCCTAATGAGCTAAACAAAATAGTTAACAGAAATATTATTTTGCTATGAATTGATCAATATAAGATCTATATTCCCTCATGTAAATGTGATAAAATGATCAATATAAGATCTTATTCCTTTAAGTGAATGTAATAAAATGATCAACATAAGATATGCATTCTCTCAAAGTCATGGATATGGTTGAAGTAAAATGGAAAAAGACCAACCACTAAAAGTGGCAAAATAAGAATGGAGCAAATGAAAATGTCATGTATGAAGAATACAAGTGTGTCACATATATTACACACTATCATCATAGATGTAAGAATCTATGCTAATATATTTTGAGATTTATATGAATGCTCCGTAAAAGAAAATATGAACTTATTACGAGGAACGAAATTCCATATTAACGATGCATTATATTCTCTTGCATATTCCTCGACTAGCCATAACATAAGTTTATGTGCCAAAATTATCTTATTATGTGGCATGACCGGTTGGACCATCCCGAGTCAATGATGATGCGAATATATAAAAGAGCCATGAGTCTTTTCGATGATTTTTCATTATCTGTATTGCTCTCAATAGAAGTTAATACTTCACCTACCACCACCAAATTATAATAAGGGCTCATTCCCTTAGATTTTCTTGGAAAAATATCCAAATGAGATATTTATAGGCCTATACAAGTGCCATTTAGATCATTTTGATTTTTAAATCGATGCATCGTCAAAATGATCATGAAAGACGCAACATAAAGTTAGCGTGATCAGTGGCTTTACTTATAAGAATGCGAGCACGTTTTTCATATTATACCTTTGAAAATGATGGTTAGTAATTCCATGTATTCGGTAATTATTAAAACAAGTGTTGAACATTTGTAGCTTATGCTCGTAAGCGAAATGCTTTGTTAGAGCGTTTATAAACGTTTTCAATTGATTACAAAGGTAATGATTATTTGAGCAAAATTAATGTTTTATGGGGCATATTATTTTAAATGATAGAACATGAATTCACATCATGCCAAAAGTTATAATAATATCTCCCCATTTAATGGTTTTTAGGTCACGAACCATATATCTCCTATCTAAAAGTCATGAAATTGTGCGGTGAATCCATCACAGCACACAAAGTGAGATATTGAGAATGAGAATTCATTCAGGGGAAGTGAATTAGCAACAAGAATTTTTGGAATAAATTATAATAATGTAAATGTTGATCCTCACAACACTAATGAATATGAACTTGAAGTTCAAAATATAATTCATTTTTTCTTGTCTAAAAAATGCAAGACATGTTTGGTGACCTAAACATAGTAACTCGATCTTTTATATGCTACTAATGCTCCAAATTATATTTTTGTCCCAACTGGACAACCAATGATTGCTAATGATTCTATGGATGCCTACTGCGTGATAGAATAATTGATTCCAATAAAAAGCCCTCGAATTATATAGAAATGGAGCAGGAAGTTAAGATGGTGGTGTGTACTTATCTACACACCCTTTATTTACCATATTAAGACCAAATCAACCAAAAACTAACCAAATATGCCAAAGATATCGTGTTTTTGTGTTTATGATTATGCAGGGACGGATATTTACTAAATTGGACAAAATCAAGAGAAAACAAGCAAAAACGAGCACGAGAAAGGAAAAGGGATGAAAAGCCGAGGACGGGGAAGCTATTTTCAATGGAAGATCATATTTGAGCTAAATTTGGCAAAACAATTCCTCGAAGAATTAAAGTTTGTTGAAAACAGCCCTTGGATCAACTTTTCAAACTTGGCAGAAAAGACCCTTGTAGTTGCAAAATTGTCAAATCTAATCCTAAATATTTAAACTTTAAAACCTATACCTATAATAAATAAACCAACAAACAAACCCAATCAACAAATAACACCTCTTTATAATAAACCCACAAGCCCAATTTCACTCCCATTTTCCATTTATTTAATCCAAACCACAAGCCCACTCCCATTTTAGCTAAACCCGATCCGAACAAACCAAATTCACCCGGGTCAAACTCCCCTTTTACCCCCAAAACCAGTCAAAATCCCTAACCTCAGTCAAACAAATAAAAATAAGAACCCCCTTTACAGTTAACCGCCAAACACCTCCGTTTTACTATTCACGCACCTTCCTCAATTCACCCAACTCCCACCCATTTTTACCCGTACATTAAGTACTTCTAAAAGGCTGACAACGTGTCAGAAGGAGTCAGGGCACACGGATTGCCAAGCTGGCCAATTGGAGCCATTTGATTGGCGGAGACACCTCATTTGAAGATCCAAGGGCTAATTGAGGGAGTTCCACATGAGAAAGTTTGATCAAAGGTGGAGATTAGAAGTCCAAAAGCTTCTCAAAAACCCTTGCTCACCACGGCTGGCTATAAAAGCTCCCCACCTCCTCAAATTTAAGGGTGTTAGTCATTAGGAGTAGGTTTAGCTTAGTGTAATCTTAGAGTCAATTTTAGCTTTTATTGTATTTTCAGCTTAAACTTTTAATTCCTGTCGTTTAGTTTTCTAAAAGTGTAATTCAATCTTGAGAATCAAGAAAAGTTCAGCTTATTCTTATGTTACATGTCTTCTTTTATTTCAGCTTCCTTTAATGCTTAAAATGTTTGAATAATTGTTGTTGAACATTGAATATCACGAAAGCCTGCACTCACACGACACACTGGCGTCACAACCTCTCATGAATCATAATGCTTCTGGCGCCGCTATGCGTCTCTACTTATATGGGATTCCTGTCTATCGCCATCGAGCGTAGTTCGCATTGGGTCGGGCTAGACTCGATTGACACCAACTGAATATGAGCTGCTTATCATCATAAGCCTCGCCGATTTTATTGGAATCGTTGAATTTGGTTTAGACTATTGTTTGGATTTGATTTTTGGCTTTGTCTTGATTTGATTTCCGGTTATATCTTGAGTTAACTTTTGGCTATTTTGGATTTTGATTTTGATTACCTTCTTATGATTTTGGACCTCGTTTTGAACTTGAACTTGTCATTCAGCCTCGTTCCATTGGTAATCTTGTCACAGTCACCTCTACACTAAGCCTCGTGCTCAATCGAAGATATTCATTTTCTGAACCGATTATGTCCATTTTTCTTAATCAATGATGTTCATTTCTTAATCAAATATGTTCATTTTCTCAAATCGATGTTATTCAATCAATGCTGTTTTAGCAACAACATTCAATTGAGGTTGTACTTTCCACCTCCAACCTAATTATCGTGCTGAGTCAATCAACTCCGACTGATTGCTAGTAGCAGTCAACATTCTCTTGCAGTGTCGTACTCTGAACTTGCTAAACTTCCCGTCCAGTAGAGATTTTATGCCCAACAGAAATCTTAAGACCTTGAGGAGTAACCTGAACCACGTTCCTTGGGACAACCACCCAAATCCACCCCTCGTCCCTCGGGAAATACCAGCTATCTTTGCTTCCTTCTTATAGGATAATAAAACTTCTTTGCAATTAATTTACAAACTGTGGTCATCCTACAAGATGTTTCACTGCTACTTCACAAAAATCAAAATTTTGATTTTACCACTATTTTATAAAAGGAGAATTGTTTTCTTGTTATCCCACAAACTATTATACAAAATTGTTTCTCCATGATGATGATGATGATGATGATGATAATAATAATAATAATAATAATAATAATAATAATAATAATAATTTTGACTATGATGTTGTTTTATAAACAATAATTGTTTTCTTATTATCCTATAAGATGTTCCATACATCCTTTCACAAATCATTTGTGAATCGAATTGCTCACCTCTACGTGAAGAAGATTGTTCGAAGGTAAAACGGAGATGTAAGCTACTCTCAAATCGTTAGAAAGACAGATGACGAAAACCTCTTAAATCTCCAGACATAGCCTAGATTATGCTTAAAGCTCGTCGAAAACCAATGAAAAGGCCCGAAATTCACGTAGGAAACGTGAAGATAAATCCTCGTGCGTATACACTCATTCCTTTTCGACCGTAACGGGTAACTCTCATTTAATCGCGAGGATGCGATTCCGTTAAGGAGATGAGTCTGCAACAACTCGCAAAATTTCCCGTCATGTTCTATTTTGAGAAACGACCATTTATTTGGAGTTTGATATCATTTATGAAAAACAAGGCATATTTATAGGCATTTTCATCAGAAATAATGATTTTGAGCACAATGAAGCGATTCCCGTGTATTGAATCCACCGTTTACTCGCCTAAATGTATCCCGAAACACAATATTATGAAAGATTGCAAGAATTACAATTCAGGTCCCTGCGGTATATTTCTACCCACGGCCCCTCTCACTTTGGAATAATTACACAAATGGTCCCTGGGAGTTATAAAACCTCTTCCCACCCCTCATTCCTACATAGGCAAAATTGCATATATATCCCTCACAAAGTGAATAATTACATATATATCCTTTGTACAAGTTTTTGATGCACATAGTACAATGGTTTTTATGCATGCTTTAGATATATATATGCAATTATGCATTTTCGGAAGGATATATATGCAAAAACCCCTTCTACATAACCCCAAAAATCTTATCTCTCTCTCTCTCTCTCTCCTTTATCTAGGGTTTCTTGCCCATCACCTCTAGTTCCAGCCGCCACCCTCCATAACCGGCCAAACCACCATCACCACCACGATTGGTAACACACCTCCACCTTCATCACACCCATCTTTTCACCCTCTTCCTTTTGATATGACTCACGCGCTGTTCAAACCCACCAAAACACCGTTTCATTCGAAGCTTTTACCACGAATCCAACACCATACTCGTCCTCTTCATGTTTTCTTGACATTCGAAGACTACCGTAGGTTTAACTTGCCGTTTGGGAGGCGTTTGTGCCTCGATTCGATCCTCAACCCCTAGGGTTTCGAGGATTTCATATTAATAACAAATAATAATAATTAAAACCATAGTGTTTGGTATCGTTTTGGTTCCTGGAGTTGTGTTTTCTTGGTCGTACGAGGTGGTGCCGTGAGCATCAGGCTCATGGCCTAAGTTTGTGGTTCTTGTTGTTGTTAGTATTCGGTTTTGGATATGGGTGTAGAGTTTAGGATTAAATTTGGATGTGGTTTTGCGTGTTGTTTAGTAGCCGAGAGTTTGGTGTAGGTTTTGGGACTGTTGGGATCGTTGTTGTGTTTGCGGAGTTATTCTTATTGTTGTTGAGATTGTTGTTGTCCTCGCTGTTATGGTCCTTGTTGTCGTTGTTTCTGTTGTCGAGTCATGGGTTTTGAGCCCTTGTCGAGTTATAGTTATGTCCGTATTAAGTCTTGGTCTCGGATTGGAATTCGGATGGGTTTTGATAGATGTCGAGTATTTTAGCTGTTGTTCTTGTGAATCTTGGTCTCGTTGGGCAGCCCTGGACAAGGGTCTGTTTGGTTGCTTCGTTATGACTAAGAATGGGAGTCGAGACCCTCATGGTCTTGGCATAATAATGGTTGTCATGAATTGTTTTATTAGTATTGATGTAGTGGTAGTTATTGATAAAGTTTAGATGGAAAGGGGATTAGGCTAGTTGGTGAGCCGTAGACGGCCGCCATTTGTTGAAGTTGTTGATATTGATGTATGGTTGATGGCGAAGGGAAATAGATGACGGAGAGAGGTTAGCTAACGTGCCGTAGGATTCGGCCGTTAATTGTTGAAGTATTGATTTCGGCTAATGAATATTGAGGACATTATTGATATACTTGTCGTTGTTTTGAGCCAAGTTGAGCGTCACCGAGACTTTGTAGTCTCGTGTGGCCTCGACAAGCCAAAAGAGACTATTATTTAGACTTTGGACTATTAAGATGACTTGTTGACCCGATGATAAAGAGAACTCGAAACACGAGATAACTCATAAAAAGATAATTATATTTGAACGTAAAATGGCAAATTTTTATATATATAAGAAACTTTAAATATTAACTAACAATAAAAAATTGTTACTTGATATTTATAAGTTTATGATGATTATTAAATGGCGATGAATGCCGTCATATAATATTTTCGAGTTAATAAGAAATATTAAATAGCGTCAAAACGTTAGTTAATATTTCTAAATTAAGACGAAAATGTTAAATAATGATAAAAACGTTATTTGATACTTAACATGAATAATAAATGAAACGATAGCTAAATTTAAATACAAATGAGTTATTAAATGTTTCGAGGGCACGTTTATTGAGATATACCATTTGTAGGAATGTCGAGGTTTATCTTAGATTGATGTCAGGTTACGGATTGACTTTGACCATAGGTTGACTTAGTAGTGACTTAAGTGTAATTGTTTCGGGTGATCGACGTAGTTTGACCCAGTCATCTCATGTTAAGTTTTGTCTCGTTTCTGGTCAATATCGTCTGTTATTTGTCTCTTGGCATGAGTTCACGTGAGTCTATGTTGTGTCCTCACCATACACACAATGATACCAAACACTAACAAATGGATAACGAGAGATTTGGAGATTTAAGTATGGGTAATACTTGGGAGTAGTCAACTTACGGAGAATCATGTGCTTGCGAACTAGACGTTAAGACGAGTTGTTGGAGTTGCTGTATTGGATTTCGCCGTTTCAGTACCGCCGTACCTTTCTTCTGGATGTCATTGTGATTAGCTAGATTCCTGTTGTGTTAGTCGTGATCTTTGTATTGCTGTGGCCAAGGTGAGTTCATGGCCCCTACTTTTTACTGGTTTTACAACTGTTTTGGGGGAGAATACATGCTAGTTCAATTTAACTAAACTCAATGCTTTTCAAATGTTTATCATGCTGTGATCTACTGTTTTCCATGATTTTGGACAATATTTGTGCTTTAATTTGCAATATGTTTCTTACTGTGTAAATTTCAATTTGTGTGACTTGGTTTGAATGTGCGTAACTGTTTAGTGATGCATTGTTAGTATAATTTTGGGAAGTGGCACCCAGTACATCATTTGGGAAATGGCACCCAATACAATATTTAGGAAGTGGCACCCAGCCTGTGTGTGGATCATTTATGCATGTTTGCAGTCTGAGGTTTGGCTGTTGTTAGTTTGTTATGTGCTCACATTTGTACATCCTGCTCACTATTGTCCTATGCTACATTCTTCACAAACTCTATGGACTCACCAACGTAAGCTAACCGTTTTAGCATGTATTTTCAGGTTTAAGGTGATAGCTCACTACTTGAAGGCGCTTGGCAAGGGGCATGGTCATAGGCGACTCTGATAAAACAATTGGGACCGCTTTATTTGTTTTATGGGCCTATTTCCGTACTAGTTTCTTAAAATGTAAACTTAATGTTTTTATATTATAACTCTTCTTCCAAATAATTGAAATAAAAATCGTTCTTTGTACTTATGTTGTGATACTGATTTCGTAGCACCCTATGACGTATATGCTTCCGCTGGACCCAACTTTTTGGGGTGTTACAGTCAGTGGCCGAGGGAAGTTTTAATAACAGTGCAACATGTTGTTTTGGTGGGCTAAGGAGCAAAGCCTGTGGGTTTGTCGTCCCCGATAGTGTATGGGGCGTCGATGGAGACGAATGTGTCACAAGTTTGGTGAGGTGTCCATGGATGGAAGATGACATCCTCTTGATGGACTTTTAGCATCAGGTTTGTAAGCAGAGGAGGCACTGAGGAAAATGGCGTACGTGTTTTTGTGACGAGGTCGTAGTCAATCTTGATCACAGAGGATGCAGGGGCTTCGAGTGATGCTGGATAATGTTTTAGAGGCATGTTGTGTTCGGGTTTAGTGGTATTGGTAATTAGAGCTGATATCTTTTCGTTTTGGGTTGCAAGGTTTTGAATGGCAGCGTTAAGTTTGGATTGTGATGCGGCTATCTTTTCATTTTTTACGAGCATGGTAGCAACAAGTTTGGAGAGGTTTTCGGCCATGGCAGCCCAGGATTCCAATAGGGATGGTGGATATCCTTTCGGAAGGATCGAGTAAGTCAATAAAAGCACCATTTGATAGAAACCGATTCGAGATGGTTATTCTCCTTCTAAACTATAACTAAACTAAGAACTAACTCTTGAACTAATTCATTCTTTTTCTTCTCTATTTCATTCAATAACATACTACAATATTTATAATGCCAGAATAAAACTACCAACTAGTTAGTGGCTAACATGGGTATCCACTACACTTTTCTTAGGCTTAAAACTATTAGGGAATAAATAGGCCCAAACCCGGTTTGTGGGTTTAGGACATCTAGGGTTTTACCATTATAAATAATGGACAATAATAAAGTAATACCTATGGGGAATTATGTGATCTAACATGGTATCAAAGCGGGTCTGATCCTCAGACCTAGGTGGCCCGCCTCTTCTTTATCACCCCGTCAAACCCTAGCCATTACTAAATATCCCTATAATTCATGTCTTGATTTTTCTTTGTCTGATCACCTCAAATACTTTTGCAACCATTGTTGACTTTCAATTTGGTTTCACACCAATTATTTAATAATTCATTGGTTAACATCATTGGTTAAGGATTAAAGAAGCGTCGATTGTTTTTTTTTTGTTTCAAAGTGCAACTATGATTCATACAAGTAATACAAATAGAATGGTGCTACTGGTGGTATTAACCGAATTTATTCCAACCCTTTCTGGATACCAAAGTCGGCCCTTCCGGCCCAGCGAGACTTCTGAAGATTTGTTTACTTGATGAACAAGAGCCTGGTGCTTCTTCTGGCTTTTTCTCCTTATGAAGATTTATCAGATCCGATCTTTTTTTTTTTTTTTTTTTTTTTTTTTTTTTTTTAACGTTTGTTTTATTGTTTGTTTGTTAGTCGATTGTTCGTACGGTTTTGTTACCAGTTGACCGTTGGTACCAGTCCCTAAAGTCGACCATTGGTACGTTTGTGTTACCAGTCGACTTAGTCGAATGTTGGTACTAGTCGACTAAAGTCGACTGTTGGTACGGTTTTGTTACGAGTCGACTAAAGTTATGTTTTTATTATGTTAATGTTTTTCTTTTTCTTGTCTAGTTTATTACTCCAGTTCGAGCTTTCGCGATTTCGCAGCTCGAACTGCGGGGGAGTATTAGGGAATAAATAGGCCCAAGCCCGTTTTGTGAGTTTAGGGCATCTAGAGTTTTACCATTATAAATAATGGTCAATAATAAAGTAACACCTACGAGAAATTATATAGTCTAACAAAAACAAAGACATTAAAATAACGGTTTAACGAGTTCCTGAAAACAATGCATGTAACAACTCACGCGTACAAATAACTACTTCAATACTAAACGTGTGTATGCATAAATGATGGAGACAATGATTGTTTTTCTTTAGTGTACGTCATGCACGTATCATTTTTGCTTTTATTTTTATTTTTATTTTTAATATTTTACTTTTATGATCACTTTAAGGTTTAATCGTATGTGAAATATGACATCAATAAATCACTCACAACCATACAAATGCACCCGCATCAACACGAGGGCCGCAAATTTACCGCAGTAAAGATCATTGCGACCGCTAAGACATTTTCAAAGGGATCTCGGAGGGGTGTGAAATAGACCAATAGGTGCCGTCGCACAGAGCTTCCACTTAAAAAAGGTCACATTTTTTTTAGTTTTACATATAAATACGTATAATATTAAATATATATGGGTCACATAATTCAAGTTTATATGCAATTTCTTTTTAGTTTATTCTTTGTTGTTATTGCCTAAGGTCATCGAAAACCATGAGACGAACATTTTCATTTATATACTCAAATATAATTGTAAATTAAAGCTGAGTATGAAAATCTGCGGCAATACGCATGCACCGATTAACCGTTCTAATTGTTTGTAAAGGAAAAGGTATTTTAGACGAACAAACCCATGGTTAACATACAACTAAGCTAATTAAAGAAGCATAAACGTGTAACATTCTAAAGTAACAAATAAAATATAATACCTGTGCTGTGCTACTGCTTTCTGTTACGATTTTTCTTCTTTTTTTATTTGCAAATTAAAGGATACCGAATGTGGAGGATTAAAATATGAGTTGCGAATATATAAGAGGAATACCAAGGGACAAAAGTATAAGTAAAGTGGAAGCAATGTGATTGATACTTTCAATTGAACCACGCAAAGGAAATTCTAAGCCTTGTTTATGGGCATCGAACATTTTACAAGGGATGTGATTCTTTCTCAACATCTGAAGTTGTATCATTGTGAAGTTTACTTAGCAACCTATTAACTCAAATATATAATTACTACAATCTGTTATTATCTGGTAACTTTTTATTCATCAAGTAAGTAATAGTAACATTGAAAAAAAATAATAATAATAAAATAAAATAAAAAATAAAAAATAAAAAATAAATACTATCACTAACCAAATTTCATCATTATTCTTTTTAAGGTTATTCGATTTTTAAAGCATGTAGAGTGGGTACGGGCGTATCATTCTTCTCTCTAATCTTTTTGTCACATCAACACCACGTCACTCTTTTCCCGTCTTTCTTCGATCTTTCAAATCCTTGCAGCAACCATCTTACACTCGCTTAACTTCTACTTTTTTGTATTAAAATAGCGCATACAAAAAAGTGAATGGCCGCTCAAGGACGTTTTTTGCAAGGAAAGATGCTCGACAGTAATGTTCCCGCTCAAGTAATAATCTTCATTGACTTTTTTTGTACTACCTGACACTGGTGCATTGCGGGGGTGCCCTCCTCGGGTACGCTAACGACTAACATGTTATTGAAAGATTCACAATAATAAAACGATATTGTAACTTCAGTGACTTTCTGAAAATCAAATGTGTGTTCTATTAAAGTCAAGTTTTTTTTTAACAAACTATTAAAGTCAAGTGAAAACCATAAATCTAGAGTCATTACTACAGTAATGACCAAGTATAAAAATAGGCATTGAAAAAGCCTGAAACAAAAGTCATAATCTTCATTGATGGTCAAAAGTGAGATTAATTTCACCAGGATTCAGAGATATTCATTCCAAATACCTGTCGTCAAGTAACAAAGTTCTAAGGGCTCGGACCCTTACGTGCTTATCCATATTCCTAATAACAAGACAGTAATACACCCAATCAATTAACCTGAACCGCGGCATCAGCTGGTCAAACTTTTTAGCTCCTTCAAGTGATCTGTTGAGTAACATATCACCCGTCTCACTCAATGTCTCACCACTTGCTGTAATAGCAACTTCAGTCTCAGTCGATGTTTTGCTTCTTTTTGCAGTAGTAGTGGATCTGCTGCAGCCAGCAAGAACTGCTGAAAAAGAATAGTTAGCCTCGATCTCCATAGTCCTAACTTCATAAGAGCCATAAAACTTCCTTTCAACCACACGTTCATACTGCTCTGGATCGGGATTTTGTGGTACAACACCTTCAGCAAAATACTGCCAATCATAGACATCCCTAGAACCAAGATTTGATGCACACGCAGTTCCAAGGATATAAGCAAGAGTAACATCCTCAAGATTATAGTTACCTTTTTCAGAAAACCACGAGCATACACGATTTCTTGTGTGCCAATCAAATAACCAACATGGTCGCCCCATTGGATCAGTAGAAGGTTGGGTGAAACGCCAGTGACTTTCTGGTTTCATGATATAGGTGACATTGTAAAATAGTGATACATCAAATGTGAAGTTGCTAATACCAAAAGGATCTTTTTCGTTGACGTTAAGTGAGTCAGCTATAACGGGTATGTATAAAGCGTTATCAAGATCATTTTCAATATAAGTGGGACGGATTGAGGCATTTAGTAAGGCTAAATAATGGTCAAACTCGAAAGGGACTGGACATAGTTCTCTTTGATAACACTCATTGAATGGATCATAACAGTAAAGCCCAGTTACAATCTTGCGGTTGGTAGCATAAAGGTTGATGAACCACATGGAAATGTAACATCGAGCAATGTAGATATGTGGGGGTACGCCTGTTGGAGGAGGAAATGACTCCACTGATACTGAGTACGTAGTGCTGCGACTCGGTTCTGAAATGAATGGCATATAACTCAACGAGTTTATCAAACATATCTTGTGTTCGAAGGTTAATATATCGTGGGTGCTTATCAAAGTGCTGTTTAATGGATCTAATTTGTGTGATTTTTGTAAGATAATGTGTAACTCTTTTGAGCTCACCATTTGAAGGAGGAATGCTGTCATTCTCAGCCATTTTGTTAGAAGTTAACAACAAAATACAAGCTTCAACACGGGAGAGCTGTTGATTCAGAGCTTATTGCATACACTTTCCATAGGCTATTGATTCAGCATATGTGGAACACTCTGAGTACACTATTATAGTATTATATGCATCATCCACTTCTGCCCGCATCCCTAAAAGTAATGAAAAAACACTCATACAAAATCAGATCCCAGCATGACTAAAGGGGGTAAGCTTATCAGATTATTACATTTTAATGAAGCTGATAAGCACTTTTTAGTTTAAACACTTTAGGCTTATCAGCTTATTATAATTGTTTTGTACCAGCATTTAGAAAATACATTCACTTGTTCAGTCAATACCATATAACCTAAGAGCACCATGTGTGGTAACGCGTACACCCGTACCGAGTACTTCTCTAAGTACGATAACTGGCAGAGTTTCTCCTAAGATCTATGAAATAGACCTGCATTTTTAAGAGTGTGTGTAAAAAAGTGTTGCCACATCAGCATAAACCGAGAATAATACTGTACCAAAACGTAAAACAATGTAAAGAATGTACGACAAGAGAGAAAAACGTACATAAACGTATAAAAACGGATAGAAACGTACGAAAATATACAAGGATGTACGAAGGAGAAAAACGTAAAAAAAAAAAAAAAAAAAAAAAAAAAACAACGAATAGTAACTTTTTTTTAAGGTTCAGTAACCTACTTAATAAACCCGTAAACTATAGTAACTTCCTAGTAAAATTTTAAACTATGGTCCTGATGTGGAAAAGGGAACCAATATATCATCCGGTTGCCCACCCTCATAGTAACAAGAACATCACTTTTTTAAACGTTAAGTAACCCATATAATAAACCCGTTAACTTGAGTAACCTCTTTGTAACGAAAAAAAACTTTAGTAATTTAGGTGAACATTTTGGCAAACTTTAGTAACATATTTGTCTAATAACCTAAAGTATTGAAGTTCCGTAAAACACAATATAAACAGACTACTAGTTATGGAGTACTAAAATTTGGTGGTTTTAGTAAATACTCCATGCTAAATAGTTACAACATCATATGGTTCGATAAGCATGGTTTGGTTCATTTTAGGTTGACTGACACTCCAAGTGAATAGGGCATACAATATTACGAAATTTGGTCACATTCTCATTTTATACAGAAATTGTTTAATTCTTTTGATCAAGTTCTCGTGTTAAAACACGAGATTTGACTTACTTTTAAGTTCTTATCAAAATTGTAAATATGTCATTCGGGTAATTTTGGATATTTAGACGCCTTAATTGAAATGTTAAGAAATTTTGAATTAAGATTCTAATTCAGGTTTCACATGGTGCTCAAAAACATGCTCTAACAAAGTAAATTAATTACCTGAATAAAAATTTGGTAATCAGTCGATTTCCTGAATTACACCCAAAGGTTAGTATTGAAATAGATTACTCTTAAAGATTCTTTCAGGTTGAAAACAAAATGAATCAATCTAACGCGTCCTAAACAATAACTTCATCACAACACACCACAAACACAACTTAAACATTCCTAGAATCAAATCTTAATTAGGACAATGTTTTCATAGAAGTATTCCTTTTCTTAGGGCATTGGCAGTGCATGCGGGGAGGCACGGCACGGTACCCTCACCGCACGGGAACACCGCCACCGGTGCCTCCACACCGCACGGGAGAGGGTTTTTGCGGTAAAGTTTACCGTGTGAAAAGTAGCTGTTGGACAATAAATTTTGTGAACGTTGGGGGATTAAATGGGGTAACGGATCTTTTTTGTTTTCTATATATTCATGTTCCAAATTTGAAATGAGCAAAAAAAAAAAAAAAAAAAAAAAAGTAAGAAAAAAAGCCTACAAAAAATGGAGTCAAGAAAAAATAGAGATCCGAGAAAAAATGTCCGTGGATCAAGAAGTGGATCGAGAGGCGCAAGTCGTCCTCGAGTTCAATCACAAACTGGTCACGAATCTTCGTCACAACCCGGTTACCGCCCAGAAATGTACCCGCAATCTTCACCATTTTTCTACACCCAACAACCCCTCCCACAACTTCCTGCAAACTTTGAGCTGTTTGATTATCAATATACCCAACAACCCCCACCGCAAATGCCTAGTAACTTTGACCCGTATGAGCCACGTTATAACCAACAAAAAAGGCGTGAGCGGGTGAGTGAACCGTTGCCCATTCATGAAGAAGAGGATGATGACGAATATTTTGACAATGTTGATGTGGTACCCGAGACACAACCAATTGATGAAGAAGAGGAACAAGTCGAAGAGGTGTCGCGGCCAAAAAGTGGAAAAAAAGCAAGTAAGATTTGGACGCCCGATGAGGAAGAGGCGTTAGCTAAGTCTTGGATCAAAATTTCGGTAGACAAATTTGTTGGCGACCGTCAAACAAAGATGGGATTTTGGAGGCGAGTTCTAATTCATTTTCAAAACCTTGTCCCGAGAACCGAACGCACTTATCATCAATTGAACTCGAAATGGACTCCTATGCATCAAATGATCGCTGCGTTCAACGGTTACTACATACAAGCGGTATATATTTTTTTTGTTGCGTATATATAATTGTTTTTTTTTGTTTCGAATATATACTTTTTTTTTGTTTCGTATATATAATTGTTTTTTTTTGGTTTCGAATATATACTTTTTTTTCGTATATATAATTGTTTTTTTTTTTGTTTCGAATATATAGTTTTTTTTTTCTCGTATATATAATTGGTTTTTTTTTCGAATATATACTTGTTTTTCTTTTTTCTTTTTTTTTCATATATACTTTTTTTTGTAGAAACGTTTGAAGGAAAGTGGATGCGACGATCTTCAAGTTTATGAGAGAGCCCAACTAGATTTTGAAAAACAATATCACAAAGCTTTCGCGCATAGCAAAGCGTGGCACATCCTCAAAGATCAACGAAAGTGGCAAGAACAGCCGTTGGTTAATCAGGCTGCGGAATCCACGGGGTCGAGCAAGAAAAGAAAGTCGTCGGAACGCCAACAAGTGAGACGCCAATAACCGTAGAAGATTTCGACTGTGACTTACCGAACCTCAACGAGAACCCAACTCCATCACGTCAATCGAAAGGCAAAAAAAAGACGATTTCTGAAGATTCAAGCCGAAGCTCGATGCGTGATACCCTTGCAAGTTACACGGCCGAAAAGAGAAGTTTAATGCAGCAGCAATTGGAGGTGCAAAAGAAAAAAGACGACAAGTATTTCAAATTTCTTGATGGGGAGGTGATGAATCGTGATATGAGGTTCGTTATGGATCCGCACGACAATATCCCAGACGAGGCTTTTAAGGAATTCGTCATCAACAAGAAACGCCAGATATGCGCACAAAGGTAATGAACAATTTTTTAGCATGACCAGAAAATAGTTCTCATTTTAGTTTAGAGTAAATTACACTGTTCGTCCCTGTGGTTTGCTCCAAATCACTACCGTAGTCCCTGATCTATTTTTTTTGCTTTTTTGATCCTTATGGTTTACATATTGCACGCTGTCAGTCCTTATCGCTAACTGTCGTTATCTTCTCCGTTAGGAGACAATCGTCAAGTGGCAACGTTAGTCTATTAACCAAACGATCATTTGCAATGTTAGTCCTTTATACTTACGACCGTTACTAATTAACTCAAATTTTGGTTTTCTTAGAAAAATTCTTTTCTACGCAGTTTTTATCGTTTTCGCCCGTTTTCATGCGTTTTCTTAGTTTTCGTCCGTTTTTATAAGTTTTTGTCCGTCTTTATACGTTTTCATCTGTTTTTCTTACGTTTTCATTCGTTTTTATACGTTTTCTTACGTTGTCATACGGTTTTATCCGTTTTTGTCTGTTTTTCCTCGTTTCATGCGTTTTCTTACGGTTTCGTCCGTTTTTATACGTTTTCGTCCATTTTTATACCTTTTCGTCTGTCTTTATAGGTTTTCGTCTGTTTTTCTTACTTTTTCATGTGTTTTTAATCCAATGGTCAAGTGGCAACGTTAGTCCATTAACCAAACGATCATTAGCAACGTTAGTCCCTTATACCAACGGCCGTATTTAATTAACTCAAATTTTGGTTTTTATTGTTTTCGCCCGTTTTCTTACGTTTTCGCCAGTTTTCATGCGTTTTCACAGTTTTTAAACGTTTTAGTCCCTCTTTATACGTTTTCGTCTATTTTTCTTACGTTTTCATATGTTTTATACCTTTTTATTCAATTTATACGTTTTTATCTGTTTTTATACATTTTCGCTTGTTTTCTTATGTTTTCTCCCGTTTTTATATGTTTTCATCCACTTTTATACATTTTTTGTCCGTTTATATACGTTTTCATCTATTTTATACATTTTTCTTGCATTTTTAAATATTTTCATATGTTTCTATCTGTTTTCATCTGGTTTTTATACGTTTTCTCTTGTTTTATTACGTTTTTTACGGATGAAAGAGTATAAAAACATATTAAAACAGATAAAAATGGATAAAAACATATTGAAACGCAAGAAAAGTGTATTAAAACAGAGGAAAACATATATAAACGGACAAAAATGTATAAAAACGGACAAAAACGTAAGAAAACGTATAGAAACATAAGAAAACGGGTGAAAACGTAAAAATACGGAGAAAAGCGTAAAAAACGGAGGAAAACGTATAAATAAAAAAACGTAGAAAAACGGATAAAACCATATAACAACGTAAGAAAACGTATAAAAACACATGAAAACGTAAGAAAAACAGATGAAAACGTATAAAGACAGACAAAAAAGTATAAAAATGGACAAAAACGTATAAAAACGGACGAAAACTTAAGAAAACGCATGAAACGGGGAAAAAACAGACAAAACATATAAAGATGGATAAAACTGTATGACAACGTACGAAAACGTATAAAAACGAATGAAAACGTAAGAAAAACAGATGAAAACGTATAAAGACGGACGAAAACGTATAAAAACGGACGAAAACTAAGAAAATGCATGAAAACGGGCGAAAACAATAAAAACTGCGTAGAAAAGAATTTTTTTAAGAAAACCAAAATTTGAGTTAATTAGTAACGGTCGTTAGTATAAAGGACTAACGTTGCAAACGATCGTTTGGTTAATGGACTAACGTTGCCACTTGACGATTGTCTCCTAACGGAGAATATAACGACAGTTAGTGATAAGGACTGACAGCGTGTAATATGTAAACCATAAGGATCTAAAAAGCAAAAAAAATGATTAGGGACTGCGGTAGTAATTTGGAGCAAACCACAGGGATGAACGGTGTAATTTACTCTTTAGTTTATAAACAAAAAAACTATAAGCATCTGTATGGGTAGCTTGAGAAAATAAACATCTGATTAAGAGAACGTAAGAACTTCATATATTAACAGATCTTATTACTGGTTCACATTATATACCTTGAAGCATTCAACTTTATGTACAATATGCTATAATGCTAATATTGTCAAATTGTGAAATCTCGAAATAATCAATTTATAATATATGTTTGATATATCTTATTAGTGATGTCTCATCGACTAATTAGTGAAGAAACCACGCTTGTTTTACTTCTGCATTTGACACCGCTCACACTCAAAACATGTGATCTCCATGTTCTAGAATTTTTTCCCCTGCACAAAATGCATACATTTTTTTTTTTTTTTGAAAAGTTTAGAGAGTAGTTAGAGTTCATAACAGTACTATAACGTATACGGCAACTGTTTAAATGTATATTCAAACAGGCGAATTACATGAAAGAAGTTATGGCCTTTATTTCAACTTTTTTTAGGCTAATATCAAGTTGTATTTCTAGGTATAAGCATACAAAATTTCTGATTTGAAGTAAGCAGGAACTATATTTAAAAAATATTCCCTATCAAATTTTGACTGAACTTTCAATTGTTTACTAATTTAAGCTAACAAGCTTTCGACCTGCAAATATTCGAGTAAGATTTTTCTTTTTCTTTTTCTTTTTTTTTTTTAAAGTTTGCATTTTTTTTTTTTTTTTTTTAAAGTTTGCACTCCCTATTTTATGAGGTGAGAAATATTTTTAAAAGATTTGCTAACGGGTGCTCACCGGGCACCCTTTAAGGTGTAAATATATGTATTTAACATGTAGTTAATACACTTAAACTTTATTTTTCAATCAAATACATTAATTAAATTTATAATTTACTATAATTGAATGTGATTTTCAATTTAATACAGTCAAAATTTTCGTTTATTTAAATTTGAAAGACAAACACCGGTCTCCCGTTAGCAAATCCCTATTTTTAAGGTTACCAAATATACAAAGAATTTTGACTACCTAAATTTTCATGCAATAGTGAATGGGCATATTTAATTAAGAATGAAGTTGGTTAGGTACCTCTTGTAGTTTGGTCTTTATGAGAGAGTTGAGGTCCTCCCTTACCTCACATGAGTCCTCATGACTTGTATACATTTTGTTAAGTGCGGGGGTGTCCAGTTGTCCTTTGGTGAGAACCGTAATTGCAGGGCAATTGTAGAAATACAAGTTATTCAACGATGGCCATGAAAACGCCTCCTCCCCTAAGCAAAATCCCTTAAGACTTGGAAGATTATATAGTTTTAAGGCCTTTAGACGAGGTAACCTAATTATCTGATCATTCCCTCTGAAATCCCATTCTTCTTCCTTGACTATCAACTCGAGATTTTGGCAGTCAGAAATATCCAGGTCTTGGAGTTGGACTAGACTACCAACCATGGAAGATGTAAAAACATGTTCCAACCTTCTGCATCTAATAATTTTCAGAGTTGTAAGCTTTGGAAACTCCAGTACCATCCATTGGTTTCTCTTCCATAAATACCTGAGATTATTCAGGTCATATATATCCAGAATTTTTAGGTTTGGAATGTTAAAAACAGTTTGTAATTTGTTGAAACCACCATTGTTGTTATTATTTGTCCCTGCCGGTATTACTTCAAATACCTCCTCCGCCAATTTATTGTCTAGTAAATAAATACGTTCTAGCTTCGTCAGCTGTAGTAACACATTGGATGGATTAATCTGTGTATCATCTCTATGCTTCAAATCCTTCAGTACTACATAGCATGAAATTATGCTTGACCATGCATGGCAACCCACTACACGTAAAGTTGCACTGATAACTTGAGTACCCTACAACAGATCATAAATTGTTTTAGTATAAAACGTGGTTTTATTTTTATAATTCTTTACATACTAGTTATACATAATTTTTTCTATACGATTTTAAACGATGACATTTTCGGACTTGTCGATTTAGTGCTTGGAAACATGTCGTTGAAAGGACATAGCATTGACTTAAGGTTTTGAGAATTGGAGGAAATCATCGAATCAATAAGTAAGACAAATAGATAATGAATTTTGTGGGAATCAGGTGAAGATGGTGGTTGTGTTGCGATGAAGATTGCAAATGGTGGGTCAATGGTTTTGTGCTGAGATGGAATTAGAAGGGTGGTCAACAACCCTTGCAAAAAAAGTCAAATATATATTGGTTGAATAGATAAAAAAAAAAAAAAAAAAAAGTCACTGAGACCAAGTAATAATAATAACAATAATAACTACCATATGCAAATAACAATGAATTATTATTATTATCTCTTATTATAATAAAATGACATATAAAATAGAATAACAAATCTTTGAAGATTTTTTTAAATTATGCTGATGGAAAGCTTAATTTTGACACGCAGAAAAAATGGAGTCATATCATTTGACAATCAAAAGTCAAAATTAAAAAAGGCTTAAAATTTAAGTAATTTTGATTGCTCATCTAAATCAACGTTTTAGTTTCTTAATTTTTGGTTTGTTTTATTTTTTTGTTATATCTCTTTTCTAGTACTTATAATGCATGCATATGTATTCTTTAAATGTAAAAAAGTCTTAAAATTTAAGTAATTTCGATTGCCTACAATACCCTTTAAACTTAAATGCTTAAATGACAAGTTTTACTATTTTAATATTAGTGGACTATTATATCGTTGATTAAAAATTGTAACATCATCTACAACTAAATTAATATTTTAAATACTGTTTAATTTTTGAGAGGTGATTTGTACACCATTTCTTTTATCCATCCACCACTAAATCATGCATAGCAGTATTGTACTGTGTGCATCATTGGTGCAATTTAGTGGTGGATAACTAAAATAAATGGTTTACAAATCATCTCATGAACATTTTTCACGCAATAATTACAAATTGAACCCATAAGTTTTGCATTATAGTTAAACTAGAATCACGATTTCCCCAACTGTAATTATTTACCGTTAGTCATTGTCGTTTTGCACGGGTATTCGTCTAGTTTTTATTCTAAAAGGCGCATGTTTTTCTTTTAAATCTGATTTCGCTTGGGTTTGTTGTTTTTGGTTGCTAGTTTTATTTATATATTACGCAAAAATATAAAAGTTTCTTAAAATTTCAAACAATATAATTTATTTATCTTTAGTAGTACAAATATGCTCAATTAATCATCTTAAGAATGTTACATAAAAATAACTAGATCATATGAGTAATATAAAAATTAAACTAATAAAAGTACTTAATTTTAGTGCATTTATGATTAAAAAAAGTGAAGAAAAATAAAAGTTTGATAATAACTAAATGAGATACAAAACAACATTTATATCACAATTTCTTTTAAGTTAACCCTTAGAGTTGTGGTAAGCAATAATTTTTATTACAATATCACTTTTGAATGACTCTAATTGGATGATAATCCTGAAGAAAGTGGAAAAAATACTAAAAATAGTACATACACAATTAATGCTTGATTGTGGATGAAACATTTTATGCAAAACATTATTTTCATGTATATGGTCATGCATTTTAGATACTAATGCACGTCTAAAGTTATCCATTTAGACATGTAAGGTTTAAAATTCCGAAATATACATAAATAAACTTGTTATTTTGTACATTTTATAGAAATCTCTCTCTTTATTTATTTACTAGTTATAATGCCCGCGCACGCGCGGGTTTTTTTAAATTTTTTGACTAATATATTTTTATTTATTAAAAAACAAATAATTTAATCTTTGTTTTGTTTCATTTATGATGTTTAATTATAGTTTTTTATTATTAAAAATAATTATTTAAAAATTTTAATCATATTATTAATTGCATCTTATCTATATTTTTTGTATTTATCTTCTACTTATGTTAATTGCATCTTATCTATATTTTTTGTATTTATCTTCAACTTGTGTTATGGATAAATATAAAATGTTACCTAATAAGAAAATAATCTTTTTTTTTAAATACAATTAATACTAAATAAGGTATGAATGCATTTTTTTGAAATGAAAAATTCCCAATAGGGGTTTTATTTTATTATATAAAAGATTAAACTAGAATCACGATTTCCCCAACTGTAATTATTTACCGTTAGTCATTGTCGCTTTGCACGGGTATTCGTCTAGTTTTTATTCTAAAAGGCGCATGTTTTTCTTTTAAATCTGATTTCACTTGGGTTTGTTGTTTTTGGTTGCTAGTTTTATTTATATATTACGCAAAAATATAAAAGTTTCTTAAAATTTCAAACAATATAATTTATTTATCTTTAGTAGTACAAATATGCTCAATTAATCATCTTAAGAATGTTACATAAAAATAACTAGATCATATGAGTAATATAAAAATTAAACTAATAAAAGTACTTAATTTTAGTGCATTTATGATTAAAAAAAGTGAAGAAAAATAAAAGTTTGATAATAACTAAATGAGATACAAAACAACATTTATATCACAATTTCTTTTAAGTTAACCCTTAGAGTTGTGGTAAGCAATAATTTTTATTACAATATCACTTTTGAATGACTCTAATTGGATGATAATCCTGAAGAAAGTGGAAAAAATACTAAAAATAGTACATACACAATTAATGCTTGATTGTGGATGAAACATTTTATGCAAAACATTATTTTCATGTATATGGTCATGCATTTTAGATACTAATGCACGTCTAAAGTTATCCATTTAGACATGTAAGGTTTAAAATTCCGAAATATACATAAATAAACTTGTTATTTTGTACATTTTATAGAAATCTCTCTCTTTATTTATTTACTAGTTATAATGCCCGCGCACGCGCGGGTTTTTTTAAATTTTTTGACTAATATATTTTTATTTATTAAAAAACAAATAATTTAATCTTTGTTTTGTTTCATTTATGATGTTTAATTATAGTTTTTTATTATTAAAAATAATTATTTAAAAATTTTAATCATATTATTAATTGCATCTTATCTATATTTTTTGTATTTATCTTCTACTTATGTTAATTGCATCTTATCTATATTTTTTGTATTTATCTTCAACTTGTGTTATGGATAAATATAAAATGTTACCTAATAAGAAAATAATCTTTTTTTTTAAATACAATTAATACTAAATAAGGTATGAATGCATTTTTTTGAAATGAAAAATTCCCAATAGGGGTTTTATTTTATTATATAAAAGATTAAACTAGAATCACGATTTCCCCAACTGTAATTATTTACCGTTAGTCATTGTCGCTTTGCACGGGTATTCGTCTAGTTTTTATTCTAAAAGGCGCATGTTTTTCTTTTAAATCTGATTTCACTTGGGTTTGTTGTTTTTGGTTGCTAGTTTTATTTATATATTACGCAAAAATATAAAAGTTTCTTAAAATTTCAAACAATATAATTTATTTATCTTTAGTAGTACAAATATGCTCAATTAATCATCTTAAGAATGTTACATAAAAATAACTAGATCATATGAGTAATATAAAAATTAAACTAATAAAAGTACTTAATTTTAGTGCATTTATGATTAAAAAAAGTGAAGAAAAATAAAAGTTTGATAATAACTAAATGAGATACAAAACAACATTTATATCACAATTTCTTTTAAGTTAACCCTTAGAGTTGTGGTAAGCAATAATTTTTATTACAATATCACTTTTGAATGACTCTAATTGGATGATAATCCTGAAGAAAGTGGAAAAAATACTAAAAATAGTACATACACAATTAATGCTTGATTGTGGATGAAACATTTTATGCAAAACATTATTTTCATGTATATGGTCATGCATTTTAGATACTAATGCACGTCTAAAGTTATCCATTTAGACATGTAAGGTTTAAAATTCCGAAATATACATAAATAAACTTGTTATTTTGTACATTTTATAGAAATCTCTCTCTTTATTTATTTACTAGTTATAATGCCCGCGCACGCGCGGGTTTTTTTAAATTTTTTGACTAATATATTTTTATTTATTAAAAAACAAATAATTTAATCTTTGTTTTGTTTCATTTATGATGTTTAATTATAGTTTTTTATTATTAAAAATAATTATTTAAAAATTTTAATCATATTATTAATTGCATCTTATCTATATTTTTTGTATTTATCTTCTACTTATGTTAATTGCATCTTATCTATATTTTTTGTATTTATCTTCAACTTGTGTTATGGATAAATATAAAATGTTACCTAATAAGAAAATAATCTTTTTTTTTAAATACAATTAATACTAAATAAGGTATGAATGCATTTTTTTGAAATGAAAAATTCCCAATAGGGGTTTTATTTTATTATATAAAAGATTAAACTAGAATCACGATTTCCCCAACTGTAATTATTTACCGTTAGTCATTGTCGCTTTGCACGGGTATTCGTCTAGTTTTTATTCTAAAAGGCGCATGTTTTTCTTTTAAATCTGATTTCGCTTGGGTTTGTTGTTTTTGGTTGCTAGTTTTATTTATATATTACGCAAAAATATAAAAGTTTCTTAAAATTTCAAACAATATAATTTATTTATCTTTAGTAGTACAAATATGCTCAATTAATCATCTTAAGAATGTTACATAAAAATAACTAGATCATATGAGTAATATAAAAATTAAACTAATAAAAGTACTTAATTTTAGTGCATTTATGATTAAAAAAAGTGAAGAAAAATAAAAGTTTGATAATAACTAAATGAGATACAAAACAACATTTATATCACAATTTCTTTTAAGTTAACCCTTAGAGTTGTGGTAAGCAATAATTTTTATTACAATATCACTTTTGAATGACTCTAATTGGATGATAATCCTGAAGAAAGTGGAAAAAATACTAAAAATAGTACATACACAATTAATGCTTGATTGTGGATGAAACATTTTATGCAAAACATTATTTTCATGTATATGGTCATGCATTTTAGATACTAATGCACGTCTAAAGTTATCCATTTAGACATGTAAGGTTTAAAATTCCGAAATATACATAAATAAACTTGTTATTTTGTACATTTTATAGAAATCTCTCTCTTTATTTATTTACTAGTTATAATGCCCGCGCACGCGCGGGTTTTTTTAAATTTTTTGACTAATATATTTTTATTTATTAAAAAACAAATAATTTAATCTTTGTTTTGTTTCATTTATGATGTTTAATTATAGTTTTTTATTATTAAAAATAATTATTTAAAAATTTTAATCATATTATTAATTGCATCTTATCTATATTTTTTGTATTTATCTTCTACTTATGTTAATTGCATCTTATCTATATTTTTTGTATTTATCTTCAACTTGTGTTATGGATAAATATAAAATGTTACCTAATAAGAAAATAATCTTTTTTTTTAAATACAATTAATACTAAATAAGGTATGAATGCATTTTTTTGAAATGAAAAATTCCCAATAGGGGTTTTATTTTATTATATAAAAGATTAAACTAGAATCACGATTTCCCCAACTGTAATTATTTACCGTTAGTCATTGTCGCTTTGCACGGGTATTCGTCTAGTTTTTATTCTAAAAGGCGCATGTTTTTCTTTTAAATCTGATTTCACTTGGGTTTGTTGTTTTTGGTTGCTAGTTTTATTTATATATTACGCAAAAATATAAAAGTTTCTTAAAATTTCAAACAATATAATTTATTTATCTTTAGTAGTACAAATATGCTCAATTAATCATCTTAAGAATGTTACATAAAAATAACTAGATCATATGAGTAATATAAAAATTAAACTAATAAAAGTACTTAATTTTAGTGCATTTATGATTAAAAAAAGTGAAGAAAAATAAAAGTTTGATAATAACTAAATGAGATACAAAACAACATTTATATCACAATTTCTTTTAAGTTAACCCTTAGAGTTGTGGTAAGCAATAATTTTTATTACAATATCACTTTTGAATGACTCTAATTGGATGATAATCCTGAAGAAAGTGGAAAAAATACTAAAAATAGTACATACACAATTAATGCTTGATTGTGGATGAAACATTTTATGCAAAACATTATTTTCATGTATATGGTCATGCATTTTAGATACTAATGCACGTCTAAAGTTATCCATTTAGACATGTAAGGTTTAAAATTCCGAAATATACATAAATAAACTTGTTATTTTGTACATTTTATAGAAATCTCTCTCTTTATTTATTTACTAGTTATAATGCCCGCGCACGCGCGGGTTTTTTTAAATTTTTTGACTAATATATTTTTATTTATTAAAAAACAAATAATTTAATCTTTGTTTTGTTTCATTTATGATGTTTAATTATAGTTTTTTATTATTAAAAATAATTATTTAAAAATTTTAATCATATTATTAATTGCATCTTATCTATATTTTTTGTATTTATCTTCTACTTATGTTAATTGCATCTTATCTATATTTTTTGTATTTATCTTCAACTTGTGTTATGGATAAATATAAAATGTTACCTAATAAGAAAATAATCTTTTTTTTTAAATACAATTAATACTAAATAAGGTATGAATGCATTTTTTTGAAATGAAAAATTCCCAATAGGGGTTTTATTTTATTATATAAAAGATTATTATTTTTTTTCATTTTTTTTGTATACAAAGAAAAGAGGAAGTATTTTTTATCTTTTCAAAAGTACAAACAATGAAAGATTAGGAGTTAAGGTGTAAACTATTTATAACAGGATACAATTTTGGATTAAACTATAAATTATAACAGGATACAATTTTGGATTAAACTTTAAACCTTTAGTATAAAAGCTACCAACCTTACCACTCGAGCTAAGAATACTTTTATTATTTTTTTCACTTTATAAATAGTAGTATTTCAATTTATTAGCGTATTAAATCTTCATTAGAGAACAATCAATAAAAATTAATCACATTTTTATTTTGTAGCTAAAAATAAAATAAAATAAAATAAAAAATAGCCCCAATAAAACAAGTGTTAGAAAAAAAAGTATTAGAAAAAGGGAAATCTTTAGGCCGGAAGTAATGGTAGCGAACCCTCACTCGTGAGATGCTACTTCACGCGCCAACACCATTACCATCGCCCTACCGCACACACGAATGGTGAAGAAAAAGAGAGCAGGAAAGGTGAGGCACTCACCTTTGGTATTTCAGAATTTTTGTAAGCCCCTTTTAAATGTACCCGTTGATATGTAAAAAAAAAAAAAAAAAAAAAAAAAAAAAAAAAAAAAAAAAAATCTCACTACTTCATTTTTTACTTATAAATACCCATTAACTTCATAATTTTTTAACCACAATTTCATCATTTTATACTCTCATACTCTCAACATTTTTTACTTCACCATTTTATACAAAAATGTCTCCAGAAAACATTCCACGAACCACCAAACGTAACCAACGAAAAAATACCCTAAGAGCACTAAGCAACAAATAAACTTACGACCACAATCATACTATTATAACCAAATTTACCCAAACAACCCATACCCACAACAAAACGCTTTTAACCAATACTCCCAACAACAAAACGCGTTTAGGCAATTCTCGTCACAACAAAACACGTTCCCATTCGATAACCCCAACTATGGCTCACAAACCCATATGAGTGGTTCATCATCACAACAATATACGCACCAACCCATGTCTCCCATTCTTTCATTTCCATTTGAAGATATGTACGAACCTCAATATTTGGACTCTATGCTAAAGCAAGATTGTGAGGAATCTCCCGTTGAAGTCACGACCCCATCACCGCCACCGGCCACCATGAAGCCAACGGCTAAAAGACGCCAAAAGAGGATGGTTCGAACCGAGGACGTACCCCGTACCATTCCATGGAACACTGAGGAAGAAATTGCGTTGTGCAAAGGTTGGGTTCATGTATCCAAAAATAGCGCCCTTGGTAACTCGAAGAGGTCAGCTGGATTTTGGAATGAGATTGTAGACTACGTCAACAGCAAAAAAAATCAACCCGGTCGTCGAAGGTACGATATGGTGAAGGGGAAATGGAAGATGGTGCGCCCAAAGGTGGCTCGATTTTGTGGGGTGTATAGTAATATCATGTGTATGGACAAGAGAAGTGGAGCTGGAGACGAAGATTACATCCAAAAGGCACTTCTTAACTATGAAGCTAAATACGGAGTACAATCTACACCTCAACATTGTTGGGAGGTTTTAAAAAGTTGTATGAAATGGATGGAATTGAAGTTCCAAGCTTTCAAGCAAAGCAAAAAGAAGAAAAGTCCAAGAGATACAAGTCATATAGGCCTAGTTCGTTCAACCCAGAGTCTGGGGATGCCAGTATTAATCTGAATGTGGATGTTACAGATGACGAGGAAGATGAGGTGCAGGAAGTTGTACGGCCAATTGGCTGGGACACGTGAAAACATTGAAGATGAAAGGCGCGTGATCATCAGGATCAAGTATGAGGAAGCATTGGCTAAATTGATGGTCTCCGAGTACGTAAGTCAGAACTAACGTGCCATAGCAATGAAGAGAAGAACGCACTAAATTTTTGGCGATCAGAAAGAGGAAACTAAAGTTCAGGAATATAAAGTGTGTCAAAAAGACATAATGTTCTATGTGCAGCAATATGAGCACTTGACTGGAGAAGCACGCGTGCAGATAGAGGCGATAAGGGTGGGGAATCAAAGCGAAGTGGGGGTTGCAATTTTAGTTTACATTTTTTGTTTAGCTATGTATTGTTTTTAATTTTGTACGTTTACGTTTTTAAGAATCCATGTAATATTTTTAATTTCGTAATGTTTTTAATTTATGAATAAAAGTTTTTAATTTAGTAAGTTTACGTTTTTAATTTAGTACGTTTACATTTTTAATTTCATATGTTTACGTTTACGTTTTTAGTTTATGAATACAATTATTTAAATAAAATAAAAAATGGGTGTGAAGGTGAGGGGAAGGTGACTACTATGATTTAAAAGTGAGAAGGGATAGAAAGCTGATGTGGTGCTAATGTGTAAGGTGTTGTTAAACTATGACTACTTCAAGTCTTAGAAATTTGCGGTAAACAGGGTACAAAAATTCTGCGGAAACAAAAGCATGTTACCCCCTAAAATAGGGGTTATTTAGTACAGTAAATTTTTATAAAATTTTGGTATTAAGCTTTCCACTATTTGACAATGACAAAAGAATTAATAAGTATCCTTTTAATTTAACATTTATGAAAACGAGACAAAATATTTATTTTTTTAAAAAGTTTGCCATGAAAAACGTTCTTTAAATGCTATCGAAATAACCCTAATTTTACAATACTTTTGATATATTCACGATTTTATAATTCACAAGTATATTAAAACAACTAGGACATGTTGGTTGTATTTGTACGTTTTTGGGAATTTTGTCGATTTTCACCTTTAAATTAATTAATACGGAGTAATAACAAAAAACGTTTACAAATAATATCATATTCAATTAATATTACATATTATGTTGATTTAACGCAATTGAAAAGAATGCCAACTTAACATGTTGGTTTTTTTATACTCATCTTTTCACTAAGGAGGTATATATATACCTAAGGTTTTCGAAATTATAAACAAAATTGGTAGCTAACATATAATATTTTAATATTAACATGATTTTACAAAATAAATAAGTATATAACAAATACTGGTAGCAGGTTGAAAAGACTTAAGAAATAAACTTTTAATTACCTGTTAACTATCTATTATTAGAAATAAAATACAATACAAAAGTTCGCAGAAACGCATGCAAGAAGTTTAATTACACTCATTAAAGTAATATATTTGTCAATTTGTGTTACTATTCATAATACCCGTATCGAACTTATATAAGTATACTATAGTACTATACTATAATAGTATATACTCCGTACTATATTACAGTAGTATTTTAGATTAGAACGCACATAGAAGGTAGTATGTCATAAGAATAAAAGCCACATAATTTGAGAGAATGTTGAAACAAATTGATGAAAACTAATATTTTAGAAAAAATTAAATACTCCGTAAAATGGAAAGCATATATACCTGAAATTGATTATCGACGGAAGTAGTAGTACTGGATGAAGTATTATCCCCCGTACCACCAATACCCTTGAGACATGGCAGGTATCTGAGGTAGAGCTTATCTAAATTAGGAAAGAATGTGTTGTTTGTATGGGAAAATGTAGATGTAACAGGTTCGTCATCCCTGCTCGAAATGAGTTCTTCAATACGATCACAATTAACAATCTCCACCCTCTTTAGGTTAGAGAGAAATTGTGCCATACACGGTGAAAACAAGTACTTTATCCTGTTACAATCAGCCACGATTACCTCTTCCAAGTTGTGAAATTGAAATCCCAAAGGTGGTTGAATATCCATTTGAAACTCCACCACTACTCTTTTATCACTTACCACACTATTCCCACCAACCAGCACTTCTAGAAGTGGGCACTGCCAAACTATGAGACGCTCCAGTTTCTTCAACTCAATTGCCGCTTGAAATGTGAAGAGGTATGTCAGCTGTTCACAATGAAAAACACTAAGGTCTCTCAAATTGCAGAATGAATGTTGAATAGGATGCATTGAAACATCTCCAAGATGATTCATATTATTCACTTGCAAAAAGATTTCCTCTGTTTTCTCAAATAGCTCATTGATTTTGCATTCCAGAAGCTCTTTGCACTCAGCCTTAAGAACTAATCCGTTTCTGATTGGACCCTCACTATTGCAAAATAATTTGCATCCTATAGATATCCTGAACCTTTCAAGTTTCTTAAAAGACGCATTTCTAGGTCGGGCCTTACTCTCATAGAACTCCATCTCTAATGCAACGAGACGCTGCGAAAGTATCTCCAGTTCGTCGTAGTTGGCATCTGTAAACTTAATAGCACAACTTTCAGAAGCTCTCATATAAAGCTCTTCAAGACTGACCAACTTCTGAAAGACACCATCGTCAATATAAAGGTTACCACAATCTGTCAAATCTAATAACTTTAGCTTTCTCAAATCCCCTATCTTCGATGGTAACTTTTCAATGCCACAACCAGCCAAGCTTAGTGTTTCCAAATTGCCAAGACTTCCAAGTAAAGATAAATCACTCGTTAGCGAGCATGAACGAAGACATAGTGTTCGCAGTTGGCTTGAGTGTTCAAACGTTGTCGGAAGCAATGGAGTATGCATGTTTTCATAAGACACGACCTTAAGTTTTTTCATTCTTTCATAAAAATCTGGCGGAAACTTCAGCTTATACCCATCCTTTAAAATCAGAAGTGACAGGTTTGGGTAATTAAAGTCTGCAGGAAATTCAGACATACCAGTGCACTCTAATAGAATTCTATCATAAGACTCGTTTGCGTCCTTTGTAAGCCGCCCTGACATGTTATCATGACTGACAATTGAAGCTTGTTTAACTTTTGAAAAATTACTTAAAACAAAACTGCGCACAAGATCATGCATTTTGACGCATCCGTCACGATCACTTTCAGTCAATAAGTTTGCTCGTATGAGCTTGTGAACACAAGTGTTGGTCCGTCGTCTTGCTTCTGGTATAGTATACGCTTCTTTGAATAACTTCAATCCCCATCCATAGCTCATCAAGTCCTCAATAGGAATATCAAAGTCATCAGGAAATATGCCACTAAGAAGAAAGATTGCTTTAGCATCATCGTTTTTCAAATTTTTGTAGCTCATTTCAAATACTTTATCCACGATGTTATAAATATCTTCAAGGTTTCCGTGTTGTAAATTGGAAAGCGCATCTTTCCAAGCATCCTTTATGCCATCTCTGAGAGTATTAGCAATAGTTTTTATGGCAATTGGTAAACCACCACATTTCTTCACGATATCTTCTCCTATCTTTCGTAGCTCTTTATCATTACCAACAGATGGTCCCACAATTCCAAAAAACAAAGTTTTTGCTTCTGTGTCATTTAAAACGCCTACTTTAAAAATTGATTCAGCGCAAACACCCATCTTAGTGCAAACATCATCAAATCGTGAGGTGATCAACAGCTTGAAACCATTTGGCAAAGGGCTCATTAGTCCAATATCTTTGAGGTCAACCTCATTCCAAAGATCATCCATTATTACCAAAACTTTCTTTCCGTTTTGTGCCATCCCCGCAAATCTGTTACGAAGACGATCAGCCCTTGCATCCTTAGTAGTTTCAGTCAGAGCTTGACCCATGTACTCTGCAGTAGCTTGTTGAATAGTGATTGGGTCAGTTTTTTCCCCAACAACCACCTTCACAACCCAATCAAACATCTTTGATTCCTCCACATCATTTTTTAGCTTTTCCATCATAGTGGTCTTCCCCACACCTCCCATTCCACATAGAGCTATCTTTTGGGTCTTACTATCAGGATGAAGGGATTTCAGTGCATCCTTGAATATCAAATCTCTGGACTTAAAGCTGATTTGGGTACCATCAAAAATTGGTGCAGAAGTATGTCGGACCATACCAAGAGGTATTTGTTTATTAGGCCACTCGAATTTAGATTCTTGTTTTTTGAGACCATCTATCTTCTTGAGAATATCATCAGATGTTTTTCCTGCCTTGTATCTCTTGGCCACATTGAAGCACCCAATTCCAGTTGTTGGAATACCTTGTACGATTTCATTCACCTCTTTGACATCATCCAACCATGGGCCGACATGTTCCGATACCACTTGATTGTTTGCATCAGCTGTGTCCTTTTTAATCTTTACATCCTTTGCTGTGTCATTCAGTTGCTGGATTCTGCCATGCATCACTTTAACAAGGTTTGTAGAGTAAACAAGTAAACCCAAGTGTTTCTTAATTGGGACCATCAAAGATCGAACAACAGCCTGAATAATTGGAGCTACAAATTCCATTTTCCAAATCTGTAGGTGTATACAAACACTAATATAAGTCAATAGAGGCGCAGCCAGAATTTGAAATTAAGAGGGCCTAGCTTAAAGTAAAAATTATTGTATAAAAATAAATATTGCTCCCAAAAAGAATATATATCTCATTATTTCTTAACTCGTGATTCAACTTAACATCATAAATAATTAGGAACTAAGCTAAATTAGAAAAGAATAACTTGAAAAGTAAATTTATTTTGATATTTTACCTGATGGTTAAAAGTTATTCGAAATTTCAATTGGAATAAAGAGGGCTAATTGCAAATATTATTAGTAAGAAATTAGCTTATGGCTATATAAGTATATAACTAATAAATAAAGTAGATTGATTAGGGGTGACCCAACACCCACTAGTCACCCTATTAGCTCCGCCTTTGAAGTCAATGAGTTCTAGTTACCAAAGGTTTTTTTTTTTTTTTTTTTTTTTTTTTAAATAAAGTTTTGGGGAGGGCCAAAGATATACATCTTATATTTCTTGAGCCAAAAGGTAATATATATATTTCTAACATACAAATAGCATAGAAAATACACTTAGCACAAAAAATATCGGGAGGACCACCACCCTCTGGTTTCTATTACCCTCTGGCTATGTATACGAGGTAATTGAGTAGCGTGCAATAACTACAAGTTATAGTTTCATAAATTTCCAATCAAGCAACTCTTATCGTTTTCTTCCTCGCAGTTGTAGGATTCTCCGCATAGAACATTAGCATTACAGGGTTACAATATTAAATTACAAGTAATGAACGTGACAAGAGGCTAAGGATGAAAAGTTGTGTGCCTGCATGGCGGGGGAAAATGATAGAGACCCGTTACAGATGGTCAATCTTAAACTTGATAAATAGCTAATTGATTTAGCAATTCTTCAAAGAAAAACAACATTAGAAGACAACACTTGAGACAAATTTTCTTTTCTTCACTTTAACCCCATCGCAACAATTACAAATAAATAAAGGAACTTGAATCCTTTTTGCAAAGATGTCCTTTTTGCAAATGCATGCACGCATGGACAAGTCAGAGATGTCCTTTTTGCAAATGCACGTAAATTACTCATGCGTGTAACGAAAACATAAACATGCATGCACGCATGGAGATATTAGAGATATCAGTTGTTAATTGATACTAGAAAGGTGACCACGCGATGCGGGGCGGATTGTTGGGGTGAAGAGGGAGGTGGGGTGGTGGAAAGTGGTTGTTGGGGTGATTATAAATTGTTGGGGGTGGTTGTTGAAGTGGTTATCAATTGTTGGGGGTGATTGTTAGGGGTGGTTGTTTCCATAATTAGTAAGTAAAAGTCTGAATTTTTAAGTCTTTCTAATTATAGAATAGTCCCAAATACATTATATAGTAGTATAGATATGTAAGATATGGTCTTCATTCACATCTTAGCAAAGAAACGTTTGAGTCGAGTCGGGCCGTGAAGGCGTATGAGAAAATGACAAAAATACATTTTCAGAGAACCATTTTTCACATAATACCAATTTTCAGCCAAAAGTCAAACTTCCCATTTTTTCACAAAATCTTGCAAAGAAATTGCTATTTGTGAAAGTGGTTTCGAAACAAGTATTATTATTATTATTATTATTATTATTATTATTATTATTATTATTTGAAATTTCCTTTCAGTAATTTGGCTTTTACCGTATTATCTCTTACAAGTGAGGATGCATGGCAAAAAAATCCAAATGTGATAGGCCAAACACATTAGGGCGGGTTTTCCTAATACTCGTCCCGATTACCCGAATTCATGCAGATACTCCGGGTGTATTTGTTAAAATTAGCAGTGAACAGTAGCTGTGAGCAATAGTCACAACTCACTGATCACCGCTCACACCTTCTTAAAAAAGCATTAAAAAAATGATTATTCCTAAAAAAAAAATAGCAAAGCTCACTGCTCTTTTGACAAACGAACACTAAAAATCAAAAAGCTCATTGCTTACCGCTCATCACCCCAAAAAGCACCACGCCAAACATAGCCGTAGTTACCCGTAATGTAATTGTCTACATTAATTCGTATTATTATAATCATCTCGTGTACGATATATAATATTTTTTGAACTCTTCTATAATCTAAATACTTGCACATTTTGTCCCAAAAAATACTAAAACACGGGCACCCGATATTTTAGGAAACCAAACATCTGATGGATAATCAATAATTAGGTACCCGCGTGTACAAGATCTGGTGCGGGAATGGTACAAGTTCGAATGTACCAATATCTGACCCGACTCGTGAGAGATGTGTGACTTTAGTTATTACAAAACACTTGTTACTAATGTTCACCTGTTGTTCATACACAAACTTAGAGGATGTGTTTATTTGGTGAAAAATACATATTTTTCAGAATTTTTTTCACATAAAAATGAAAAAATAAAAACTCGTTTAGTTACAAGTTTATTATTATTTTTTTAATAATGAAAATCTTTTTTCTCAAACTTTTTTTTTAATAATGAAAATCTTATTTCTCAAATGTTAACTAAAAAGTTGAAAAGTCTAGGTTGCGTTACTCGTATATAAGGGGCCACTTAGTTGGTGAAATGTTTTTATGTTTTTCCATCTCTAAATTCCTAGAAAAAGGATTGGTTTTGTGACAACCGGCAGTTTAGGGAGCTATTTTTAAAACCCGCATTACAACTTAAGTTCGTTTATAATTTTTATTTGAAATTTTCATTTCACAACGAACTTGTAAGACCTATGTTATGGATATTTTATTTAATGACGTTATGGAATTCGTGAATTATGTTCATAATTCATTTTTGATTATGTGATCGGTGATGTATAATTGAATTCTCACTTGGTACTACGTTGACTTTGGCACTAGGATTACCTAACATAGTTTTATGATTCGTCTTAACGAGTCCGTTATATATTTTAATTAATTACGAGAGGTTCTCGTGTGATATGGAAATTTTAAAATGAGTTCGGGTTCGGGCCACGTGTTTTTACATCTACCCACATTACCCGCTCAACCGTAATAATATCTTTATTATTACTATTATTATTATTATTCTTATTATTATTATTACATTTATAAAAAAAAAAAAAAAAAAAAAAAAAAAAAAGAGAAAGGTTAATAAAGGGGCGCTTGGCCCGGTTTTACACACACACAAACACAAACTCACACTCACTCCTTCTTATCTCTCTCTCATCTATTTCTTCCCCATCCAAAACCCTAGCCGCCGCCGACACTATTCCGGCCACCACCGCCGTATATCCGGTCACCCAACAAAACTAAAACCACCATTTTATTCCTCTCCTTCCCCTCTTTCTTTTGGTATAAGAAACTTGCCCTAAAACCCTCATTAACACCACCAAATCTAGAGTTTTACGTTCGAATTTTTGGTACTTTACTAGATCCGCGCTTTTGGAGGATTTAGAAGGTGAGGAGAAGCTTTTTCATGAGTTTTGGGAGCCACGAATTGGTTTCATTCGTGGCTACATACATGATTTATTGGAGAATCGAATGGGTATTCGAATGGAAATGATGTTTTGTGAATAAAAGATTGTTTGGTATCCGGGTTTCGTGGTTTGGGTCGTGGTCGACTTGGAACCGAGAGCAAAGCTCTCGGCTTATTGGTTCGAGCCTTGTATGGCTTGGTCTTCTTGTTGTTGATTGATTTCTTGTTCGGTTGTCGTGGGTATGGAGACCCCGACTCGAGGCTAGCCGAGACCTAGTGGTCTCGGGGTTCCTTTTCTTGTAACTCTTTGGCCATACCGAGACCTCAAGGAGGGGTTCTCGTTGAAGTATGGTTTGAGCCCTTGGCTCGTATGATTCTTTGTGGTTCGATCCTTTGGGTCACGGCTGTTAGCCGAGTACCACTTGTTTGCCGATTTGACCATAGAGTCAAATGGTTTACATACTTATTTGGTTTAGCTCATGTGAGCTATGTGATGTTGGATTCAAGTTCATGTTACTCATGGTTCGGAGCCGAGACTCAAGTGAGTCGAGGGCTCGGGTCGGCTTGGTAAACCGACCCACACATTAACTTGTTAATGTTATATTTTTCTATATAAATGTGAACTTGTTTAATGGTTGTTGTGGTATTTATTTTCTCGGCCGAATATATTTGGGTCGAATTGGACATTGTTTTGATATTGAGGAGTTGTTGTCGAGTGGAATGAGATATGAGGACCGGTTATGAGACGGTCGTTAGATGACGGAGATAGGTTAGTCGGGTACCGTAGTCGGACCTTATTGTTGTAGCCCGTGGTTGAGATTGTGATTGGACGGAGATTTATTATTTATGACTTTTCCTTATTGTTGGACTTGGACAATGAGCCGAGGGTCATGACTCGGACATATGACCATTTCGTATAACTCAATAACTATTAAAATTGAAACGAGAATAATAAAACTCGTAATAATCATTATTGATAATATGAACGTTTGTATGAAAGTATATACGTGAATAACGTATATATATAACTATATAAACGCGTATATTAATAATAATAATAATCACGAGTCGTATTATAAATAATACGATTAGATATATATTAGGCTACGAAAGTGGCGTAATATTATTAAACGTATTATTATTATAAAAATTGTGTTATAAACGGGAAACTCCCGACAATTATGAAACATTTAATAAAATGTCATTTCGAATATACAACGGATAAGTTTATTGAGTTAGGCGAAATTGTTGTCACTCGGGTCCAGGTAAGTCATTATTTGTGACATTCGTGTTGTCTCGGATATATGACGACTAATATAGACGTTTTCTATAAGTAAATAACCACTCAACCGTAAGGTTGAGCCGGGTTGTTTGGTTATATGAAACGAATATATTAGTGGGCAGCGTATCCTACGACGCCCACAGGTTGTAGTATATGTAAAGTGTAATAGATTGCGAGTGTATATATCGGGAAATCTGGCCAATTTGACGATATATATGAGGAATTTATTAAACTACGATATATACTATATAGTAATTATGTGCTATGTGCTTTATATGTGCTTTAGATTGGGTGTAATCTTGGAACGGTATATTACGTAAATAAATATGAGGATTATCAAATCGACGGATTTGGTAAACTTTGGCGATTTATTTAAATGATATATTGGGCTAATATTAGATCTATAGTTTATTTTATCTTTCTATGTGTGATCTTCTTGGTTTGTTTTGAGTCGACCCACCACCCGTATGGATACCAAACGCAAATACACCAAACTAATACGAAATGGATTTTCGGAAATAAAACGGATTCTCGTCCGGGTTTGGGAATATTGTATATTTGAGGAAATGATTTCTGAAAGAGTTAATATTGTTAGGTCGTGCCAAGTCCGTAGTTGCTGTTTCGTGAGTTATCATACATCTTATTGCTACCTACCTCGTCTTGCTATTTTTCTGGACTTGAGGTGAGTCATAGCCCCACTTTTTACTCTTGAACTATGTTTTCAACGATTGGGGTGAGAAACGTGCAAATTATTTCATGTGGACTATTATCGCTTTTATATGCTTTCTAAACTTGCTATGCGTATGGACTAGGATATATTGTCAACTTTAGTCACATATTTTCGTGTGTACTATTCAAGGTTAGCTTATTTGGATTGTCAGCTTTAGTCACATAGTTTTGTGTGTACTATTCAAGGTTGGCTTATTTGGTTATTGATGGATTGTCAGCTTTAGTCACATGGTTTTGTGTGTACTATTCAAGGTTGGCTTATTTGGATTGTCAGCTTTAGTCACATAGTTTCGTGTGTACTATTCAAGGTTGACTTATTTAGATACTGTAGTGTGCACCTATAGGTTATTAATACTTCGGAGGTTATCCGAGTATTTATTGGTATTGCGGGGGTTACCCGAATATCTATGTTGTTACGGAAGGGTATCCGCGTGTTTTGGTTATTGCGGAAGGGTTTCCGTGTGTTATGTTGAGAGCGGAGGGTATCCGCAGGCTTTTAGCGAATCCTTAGTCTAGCTAGCAAGCGTTTTGCGTATATGTCCACTATATTATTAGTTGAATTTAAACCTATGATCTCACCAGCGAAAGCTGACTTTTAGCACGTTTTCTCAGGTAATTAAGTGTTGAGGTGCATGCTTGGATTGGAAGGCTCGGCTGAGGCACACGGTTATGGATCTATATTTTCTAAACTCTGATAATTAAATTTGGACCTATTGTTATTTATTTTGGGCCTGACTCTGAATGATGTTGGGATAAATGTAAACCTTAAAACCCCGTTTTGGTTGTGTTTTTACTATGTTTACTTTATCTCGTTCTATATTGTCTTGTGTTGGATACCAATCCCCGTAGCACCCCGAAAGCTTGTTGAGTCTTCCGCTGTATCAAATTTTGGGGGTGTTACAGATTGGTATCAGAGCCAAGGTTATAGAGAACTAGGTAAATAAACGCCTAAACTATAACCGTATTTTTATAGAAAATGATCCTTGACTACCGCCCGCCAGCCCGCCAAGCCGAAGCATCTTCTATTATTTGAGGTATTATGAGATATTTGAGATGATTTGAGGTTTATGGATTTTAGTAATAAGATGGCGTTCTCGAGGATTTATATGGTCTACATGTTTTATAAACATTTTAGTAATGCGGTGTTTGAAATTCTTTTATTGAGATTATATATGGAATTAATTGATGAGTATATTTGGTATGGTATTATGAGTTGTGATTTAAGTTGTTTTGAAACACTTACACCTACCCTACGCCGTTGTCACAGACTATGGCCTCCCATATGCCCGATGTCGTCGAGGACATTCTTACTGCACCGGTTTTACCTGCACAGTTCATTATGGCATCTGATGATCCTTACCAGATGGCCATGACTCCAGCTACTGTATCACAGGCAGCTTCTACTTCAGCACTACCTGCTGCATCTACGCAGGGACCCTCATCTTCTTTAGGGCTCCCTGGTACATCGAGGCAGCTTACTCTTCATCAGGCTTTGGCTCGTGTGGCACCACGCTTTGCCCACCGAGCTACGGCACGCATGTCGGTACGCCCTACTCCATCACCTTTACAGATTGATGCTCATTCTCTTCTGTCTGAGGCGCCGCCCACATCACTGCGTCGTCGTCCTAGATCACCTACTACATCTCCACATGGTTTACCTAGTAGGAGACGACGAGTGATGAGGTACTCTTCCGATGAGGAGGAGGAGTACGAGGGTGAGGATGAGGCTGATGACCCTGAGCGGGAGGATGACCCTCAGGAGGCTGAGCATGGTGATGATGATGACCCTGAGGAGGAGGATGACCCTCAGGAGGATGAGATGCCTGATGATGATGATGATGAGTTAGCACCACCAGCTCAGGCTGAGGAGCCTGGTTCACCTGTACACCCGATTGAGCCTGATTCACCTGACCATCCGTTCTTGTTTGAGTTGCCACCTGGTAGTCCAGTGGAGTCGGATGCATCGTCTGAGGTTTCTGCTGAGCATGCAGAGTTGGGTGAGGTTGGCAGGTTGTGGGCTCGGATTACTGAGCTTAGTGACAGAGTTGCACGTGTATCTGATCGACTTGAGAGAGTTATTGGAGAGTTTCTAGCAGATTTGAGAGTTGATTTGACTGTCGCTGTGGGCAGGGCTACTGAGCTGAGGAGAGTTATGATGGATGTCCACGAGCATATCGATAGTTTGCAGCGAGGATTCGTTACTACTCGTGAGGCCGACCGCAAGCTTTGGCAAAGGAATGCCGAGCTAGAGAAGGAGGTGGCTGACCTCAAGAGAGACCGAGACACCCATAGCGTGGAGTTAGGATCGTTATGGAGGGATCTTGATGGCTTGAGGCAGGAGTTGAGGATTCTCCGTCAGCCACGTGGCCAGTTGTTTGAGTTATATTATCTTGTTGCTTTCTTAGCCGAGGAGTGTTCGGTTAGAAAAGCTAGTTATCATATTTTGATATATTTTGTTCGGTATTCGTCTCTTTTGGAACGATTAGTATGTTTTGTGTTATCCGTTAGTTGGAACGATGTTAGATCGCTATTGTATGGTTGATGGTTATTAGTATATGGTATTATGTGATTTCGGGTGTTATAGGAATTGAGTCCTTATTCGCTTATTTGTTGTTACGTGATCAATGGCACCCCGTCGAAACCCTGTTAGGTCTACCAGGACTGGTCCTGCTGTGACTACTAGGGCTGAGCATCGCATGTTCAAAACCGAACCGGACCGACGAACCGGACCGAACCGACAAGAACCGAACCGGACCGACGGCCCGTCGGTTCGGTTTCGGTTCCGGTTTTTATTGAATTTCGGTTTCGGGTCGGTTCGGTTCGGTCCGGTTCGGCCCAAAACCGACAAAAACATGCCAAAATACACATGGACCGACAAACCCGAACCGAACCGACGAAAACCGAACCGAACCGACGGCCCGTCGGTTCGGTTTCGGTTCCGGTCTTTTGTGAAATTCGGTTCTCGGTTTTTTCGGGTCGGTTCGGTTCGGGTCGGTTCCGAACCTGTGCTCAGCCCTAGTGACTACTCCTACTCCTGCTCGTCGAGGTCGTCGACCTACTCGAAATGTTGAAACTCCTACTCCTGACAACCTGGACACCACTAACCGTAACAACAGGAATCAAAATGTTGATGTTCAGGGAGACAATGATCATGTTCCACTTAATGCACCTACTGTGGATCAAGCCATGATCAACCAACTCGTGGAGCAAAGAGTTGCTGAACTACTAGCTGAGTCGAATCATTCCAACAATTCTGCTGGAACTTTTCCACCTGTTCGTGCTAATGGATGTCAATACAAGGAATTCAAGATTTGTGGACCCATTGAGTTTGGTGGAACTGAAGGAGTGGTTTACTTAGTCAGATGGATTGAGAAGACTGAGTCAGTGTTTAATGTCAGTGGTTGTGCGGAGAATGCGAAGGTAAAGTTTGCTTCTTTTACTTTCAAGGATGAAGCTTTGACTTGGTGGAACAATTACTGAAATGCAGTTGGGAGTGATGTAGCATATGCTATGACTTGGGAGCAATTTAAGTCCTTGTTGATTCAGACTTATTGCCCAAGGAATGAGGTCAAGAAGCTAGAGATTGAGTTTTGGAACCACAAGGTGAAAGGTAATGATATGGCGACTTACAATCGTCGTTACCAGGAGTTAGCCTTGTTGTGCCCTGATATGGTGAAAACTGAGACTCAAAAGATTGAGAGGTATACTGATGGATTGCCTGTAGCTACGAGGAATGATGTAATTTCTGCTAGGCCTGCAAACATCCATGAGGCAATCACAATTGCTCAACAACTTATGGATTCGTTGGAATTAGAAGAAGCTGATAAGGAGAAGAATGGAAAGAGAAAGAGAGACCGTCACTCTAAGAGTAATGATCACCGAAGCAAGAGACAAGCTAAGGCTTATGCTATTGGGAATGGAGGTAAGAAGAATCAGAACGGTGATGCACCCAAGTGTGATCGTTGCCATCAGCATCACACTGGATGGTGTAGTGTGACATGCCAGAATTGCTCAAGGAAAGGACATACAGCTAGGGACTGTAGAGCTCGACCTCTTGCAATGGTTCAAGCTGCTCCTGAGATGAGAAACAAGGCAGATGTTACCTGTTATGGGTGTGGAAAGAAGGGACACTATAGGAATGAGTGTAGAGAATCGCGGAACCGTGGAAATCAAGGCTCGGGTGGTAATGGGTACAATTATGGAAACCGTGGAGCTGGAGGAAATCGTGGACGACAAGATAATGGGGACCAACGTGTGGAAGCTGGAGCTGCTCAGGGAAGAGTGTATGCACTCGGGAATGAGAGAGGAGAGGATCCGAACGTCGTTACTGGTACGTTCCTTCTCAACAATCGTTATGCTTCCATACTGTTTGATACTGGTGCCGATAGGAGTTTTGTGTCCACTACATTTGCACCCTTACTAGAGAAACCCCCGATGGCCTTAGGAATTGGATATGATATTGAGATAGCTAATGGAAACATAGAAAGGATTAATACCATCATTCGCGGTTGTACGTTAAATTTCTTGAACCACCCCTTCAACATAGATCTTCTACCCGTCACGTTAGGAAGTTTTGATGTAATCATTAGTATGGATTGGTTGTCGAAGTATCGTGCTCACATACTTTGCGACGAGAAGATCGTGCGTGTACCATACGGAAAGGAGGTCCTAAATATATTAGGAGACCGAAAGGATTCTAGGAGCCCATCCCGATTGGCGGTGATTTCTTGCACTAAGTTACCGAAGCTAATGGAGAAGGGATGTTATCTTTTCTTAGCTCAAATTTCTGAGAAGGGAGAGACGAAGAAAAAGGAAAGGTGCATTGGAGATGTGCCTATAGTTCGTGATTTTCCTGATGTGTTTCCCGATGATTTGCCGGGAATCCCACCGACTAGACAAGTGGAGTTTCAGATTGAGTTGATACCTGGTGCTGCACCTGTAGCACGAGCACCTTATCGTCTTGCACCTACCGAACTGGAAGAGTTGTCGAAACAATTGGCGGAGTTAGCCGAAAAGGGATTCATAAGACCAAGTTCTTCACCTTGGGGAGCCCCAGTCTTATTTGTGAAGAAGAAGGATGGATCGTTTCATATGTGTATTGATTATAGAGAGTTGAATAAGTTAACGGTGAAGAATCGATACCCGTTACCTAGGATCGATGACTTGTTCGATCAGCTTCAAGGATCGAGTGTGTATTCGAAGATCGATTTGAGATCGGGATATCATCAACTTCGAGTTCGTGAGGAGGATATTCCGAAAACGGCTTTCAGAACCCGTTACGGGCATTACGAGTTTCAGGTGATGCCGTTTGGGTTGACTAACGCACCAGCAATATTCATGGATCTCATGAATCGTGTGTGTAAGCCATATTTGGATAAGTTCGTGATTGTATTCATCGATGACATTCTGATTTATTCAAAGAGTGAGAAAGAGCATGAAGAGCATCTAAGACTCATTTTAGAATTGCTCAGGAAGGAGAAACTTTATGCCAAGTTTTCGAAATGCGAATTTTGGATTCCGACAGTACAATTTTTGGGTCATGTGATTGACAGACAAGGAGTCCATGTGGATCCTGCAAAAATTGAGGCGATAAAAGATTGGGCCGCACCTACAACCCCAACCGAAGTTCGTCAATTTTTGGGTTTAGCTGGTTATTACCGAAGATTCATTGAGGGATTTTCGAAGATAGCTAAACCATTGACCAAATTGACTCAAAAGAGTGTTACGTATGAATGGGGAGATAAAGAAGAGGAAGCGTTTCAATTGCTTAAGAAAAGGTTGTGTAGTGCTCCTATCTTAGCGTTACCAGAAGGTAACGAGGATTTCGTCGTCTATTGTGACGCCTCACATAAAGGTTTAGGAGCCGTGTTAATGCAACGAGAGAAGGTGATAGCTTATGCTTCCCGACAGCTCAAAAAGCATGAGAAAAACTACACTACCCATGATTTGGAGCTCGGTGCTGTGGTTTTTGCTTTAAGGATATGGAGACATTACTTGTACGGAACCAAGTGTGTTGTGTTTACTGACCACAAAAGTCTACAACACATCTTGAATCAAAAAGAGCTCAACATGAGACAACGACGTTGGATCGAGTTGCTAAGCGATTATGATTGTGAAATTCGCTACCATCCTGGTAAAGCAAACGTTGTTGCTGATGCTCTTAGTCGAAAGGAAAGAGTACCACCATTACGAGTTAGGTCATTGGGAATGACTATCGTATCGCCATTACCATCTCAAATACTCGAAGCTCAAACGGAAGCGTTGAAAGCAGAAAATAGATCTGCCGAGAACATATTTGGGATGGCTGGTAATGAGAAAGGATTTGTTGAGCGTTCGGATGGATTATTATGTTTTGGAGATCGGATTTGGGTACCGTTATATGGAGAAATTCGAGAAGTGATTATGCATGAGTCGCATAAGTCAAAGTACTCCATTCATCCTGGTTCCGATAAAATGTATCAGGATCTTAAGAAGTTCTATTGGTGGCCAAATATGAAGGCAGATATAGCATCGTACGTTAGTAAGTGCTTGACATGCGCCAAGGTTAAGGCTGAACACCAGAGACCGTCAGGACTACTAACGCAACCAGAACTTCCAGTCTGGAAATGGGAGCGGATTACTATGGACTTCATTACCAAATTACCGAGAACAGCTAGCGGTTGTGACGCTATCTGGGTAATTGTGGATCGTCTGACAAAGTCTGCTCATTTCTTAGCTATTAGTGAAGATGATAGTGTGAATAAGCTTGCAAGGTTATATGTGAAGGAAATTATTTCGCGTCATGGAGTCCCGATATCTATTATTTCGGATCGTGATAGTCGTTTTACGTCAGCTTTGTGGCGATCACTTCAAACGGCTTTGGGGACGAGGCTTGATATGAGTACTGCATATCATCCCCAAACCGATGGTCAAAGTGAGAGGACCATTCAGACGTTAGAGGATATGCTTCGTGCATGCATCATAGACTTTGGTAAAGGCTGGGAGAAGTATTTACCCCTTACGGAGTTCTCCTATAATAACAGCTACCACACAAGTCTTAAAGCTGCACCATTCGAAGCTTTGTATGGCAGAAAGTGTCGTTCGCCTATTGGTTGGGCAGAAGTTGGAGATAGTCAACTTACAGGCCCTGAGCTTATTTTGGAAACTACCGAGAAAGTAACTCAGATTCGTGATCGGTTGCAAGCCGCCAGAGATAGGCAGAAGAGCTACGCCGATCAGAGACGTAAACCTTTAGAGTTCCAGGTTGGAGACAAAGTGATGCTGAAAGTCTCACCTTGGAAAGGTGTAATACGTTTCGGGAAACGTGGTAAACTCAACCCACGCTACATTGGACCATTCTTAATCTTAGAGAGAATTGGGCCCGTGGCTTATAGGTTGGAATTACCGTCCGAACTGAGCAAAGTTCACGACGTGTTTCACGTGAGTAATTTGAAGAAATGTCTTTCTGATGAAATGCCCGTCATTCCAATGAGGGACATTCGTGTTGATGAGAAACTGAATTTCGTGGAGGAACCGATCGAGATTTTAGATCGTGAAGTTAAACGACTCAAGAGGAGTCGCATTCCGCTCGTCAAGGTTCGTTGGAATTCACGACATGGACCAGAATTTACGTGGGAATGTGAGGACGAGTTCAGGAAGAGATATCCGAAGCTTTTCACTTCGTAGATAAATTTTTCCGAGTGAAACCCGGGACGGGTTTCCTTCTGAGACGGGGAGGATGTGACAACCGGCAGTTTAGGGAGCTATTTTTAAAACCCGCATTACAACTTAAGTTCGTTTATAATTTTTATTTGAAATTTTCATTTCACAACGAACTTGTAAGACCTATGTTATGGATATTTTATTTAATGACGTTATGGAATTCGTGAATTATGTTCATAATTCATTTTTGATTATGTGATCGGTGATGTATAATTGAATTCTCACTTGGTACTACGTTGACTTTGGCACTAGGATTACCTAACATAGTTTTATGATTCGTCTTAACGAGTCCGTTATATATTTTAATTAATTACGAGAGGTTCTCGTGTGATATGGAAATTTTAAAATGAGTTCGGGTTCGGGCCACGTGTTTTTACATCTACCCACATTACCCGCTCAACCGTAATAATATCTTTATTATTACTATTATTATTATTCTTATTATTATTATTACATTTATAAAAAAAAAAAAAAAAAAAAAAAAGAGAAAGGTTAATAAAGGGGCGCTTGGCCCGGTTTTACACACACACAAACACAAACTCACACTCACTCCTTCTTATCTCTCTCTCATCTATTTCTTCCCCATCCAAAACCCTAGCCGCCACCGACACTATTCCGGCCACCACCGCCGTATATCCGGTCACCCAACAAAACTAAAACCACCATTTTATTCCTCTCCTTCCCCTCTTTCTTTTGGTATAAGAAACTTGCCCTAAAACCCTCATTAACACCACCAAATCTAGAGTTTTACGTTCGAATTTTTGGTACTTTACTAGATCCGCGCTTTTGGAGGATTTAGAAGGTGAGGAGAAGCTTTTTCATGAGTTTTGGGAGCCACGAATTGGTTTCATTCGTGGCTACATACATGATTTATTGGAGAATCGAATGGGTATTCGAATGGAAATGATGTTTTGTGAATAAAAGATTGTTTGGTATCCGGGTTTCGTGGTTTGGGTCGTGGTCGACTTGGAACCGAGAGCAAAGCTCTCGGCTTATTGGTTCGAGCCTTGTATGGCTTGGTCTTCTTGTTGTTGATTGATTTCTTGTTCGGTTGTCGTGGGTATGGAGACCCCGACTCGAGGCTAGCCGAGACCTAGTAGTCTCGGGGTTCCTTTTCTTGTAACTCTTTGGCCATACCGAGACCTCAAGGAGGGGTTCTCGTTGAAGTATGGTTTGAGCCCTTGGCTCGTATGATTCTTTGTGGTTCGATCCTTTGGGTCACGGCTGTTAGCCGAGTACCACTTGTTTGCCGATTTGACCATAGAGTCAAATGGTTTACATACTTATTTGGTTTAGCTCATGTGAGCTATGTGATGTTTGATTCAAGTTCATGTTACTCATGGTTCGGAGCCGAGACTCAAGTGAGTCGAGGGCTCGGGTCGGCTTGGTAAACCGACCCACACATTAACTTGTTAATGTTATATTTTTCTATATAAATGTGAACTTGTTTAATGGTTGTTGTGGTATTTATTTTCTCGGCCGAATATATTTGGGTCGAATTGGACATTGTTTTGATATTGAGGAGTTGTTGTCGAGTGGAATGAGATATGAGGACCGGTTATGAGACGGTCGTTAGATGACGGAGATAGGTTAGTCGGGTACCGTAGTCGGACCTTATTGTTGTAGCCCGTGGTTGAGATTGTGATTGGACGGAGATTTATTATTTATGACTTTTCCTTATTGTTGGACTTGGACAATGAGCCGAGGGTCATGACTCGGACATATGACCATTTCGTATAACTCAATAACTATTAAAATTGAAACGAGAATAATAAAACTCGTAATAATCATTATTGATAATATGAACGTTTGTATGAAAGTATATACGTGAATAACGTATATATATAACTATATAAACGCGTATATTAATAATAATAATAATCACGAGTCGTATTATAAATAATACGATTAGATATATATTAGGCTACGAAAGTGGCGTAATATTATTAAACGTATTATTATTATAAAAATTGTGTTATAAACGGGAAACTCCCGACAATTATGAAACATTTAATAAAATGTCATTTCGAATATACAACGGATAAGTTTATTGAGTTAGGCGAAATTGTTGTCACTCGGGTCCAGGTAAGTCATTATTTGTGACATTCGTGTTGTCTCGGATATATGACGACTAATATAGACGTTTTCTATAAGTAAATAACCACTCAACCGTAAGGTTGAGCCGAGTTGTTTGGTTATATGAAACGAATATATTAGTGGGCAGCGTATCCTACGACGCCCACAGGTTGTAGTATATGTAAAGTGTAATAGATTGCGAGTGTATATATCGGGAAATCTGGCCAATTTGACGATATATATGAGGAATTTATTAAACTACGATATATACTATATAGTAATTATGTGCTATGTGCTTTATATGTGCTTTAGATTGGGTGTAATCTTGGAACGGTATATTACGTAAATAAATATGAGGATTATCAAATCGACGGATTTGGTAAACTTTGGCGATTTATTTAAATGATATATTGGGCTAATATTAGATCTATAGTTTATTTTATCTTTCTATGTGTGATCTTCTTGGTTTGTTTTGAGTCGACCCACCACCCGTATAGATACCAAACGCAAATACACCAAACTAATACGAAATGGATTTTCGGAAATAAAACGGATTCTCGTCCGGGTTTGGGAATATTGTATATTTGAGGAAATGATTTCTGAAAGAGTTAATATTGTTAGGTCGTGCCAAGTCCGTAGTTGCTGTTTCGTGAGTTATCATACATCTTATTGCTACCTACCTCGTCTTGCTATTTTTCTGGACTTGAGGTGAGTCATAGCCCCACTTTTTACTCTTGAACTATGTTTTCAACGATTGGGGTGAGAAACGTGCAAATTATTTCATGTGGACTATTATCGCTTTTATATGCTTTCTAAACTTGCTATGCGTATGGACTAGGATATATTGTCAACTTTAGTCACATATTTTCGTGTGTACTATTCAAGGTTGGCTTATTTGGATTGTCAGCTTTAGTCACATAGTTTTGTGTGTACTATTCAAGGTTGGCTTATTTGGTTATTGATGGATTGTCAGCTTTAGTCACATGGTTTTGTGTGTACTATTCAAGGTTGGCTTATTTGGATTGTCAGCTTTAGTCACATAGTTTCGTGTGTACTATTCAAGGTTGACTTATTTAGATACTGTAGTGTGCACCTATAGGTTATTAATACTTCGGAGGTTATCCGAGTATTTATTGGTATTGCGGGGGTTACCCGAATATCTATGTTGTTACGGAAGGGTATCCGCGTGTTTTGGTTATTGCGGAAGGGTTTCCGTGTGTTATGTTGAGAGCGGAGGGTATCCGCAGGCTTTTAGCGAATCCTTAGTCTAGCTAGCAAGCGTTTTGCGTATATGTCCACTATATTATTAGTTGAATTTAAACCTATGATCTCACCAGCGAAAGCTGACTTTTAGCACGTTTTCTCAGGTAATTAAGTGTTGAGGTGCATGCTTGGATTGGAAGGCTCGGCTGAGGCACACGGTTATGGATCTATATTTTCTAAACTCTGATAATTAAATTTGGACCTATTGTTATTTATTTTGGGCCTGACTCTGAATGATGTTGGGATAAATGTAAACCTTAAAACCCCGTTTTGGTTGTGTTTTTACTATGTTTACTTTATCTCGTTCTATATTGTCTTGTGTTGGATACCAATCCCCGTAGCACCCCGAAAGCTTGTTGAGTCTTCCGCTGTATCAAATTTTGGGGGTGTTACAGGTTTTTCTTCTTTAAAGAAGAGTTGAGAATTTTAAAACCTTGTTTAGATGGAATTATATTTTTCCTTAATAGATGAAAAGATGTTTAAACAAAACTCTTTTCAAGCCTTTTTTTTTATTATCAACTCTTTTTTTTCATATTGGATCTTTGTACATTTTTATCCATTTTTATATGTTCTTATACGGTTTTATACGTTTTCATCCGTTTTCATTCGTTTTTATACATTTTCATCCATTTTATATATATAAGTTTTTACACGTTTTTATACTTTCATCCATTCTCGTCCCCTTTCATCTGTATGTTTATACACACTTTTATACGTTTTCATCCATTTTTATATGTTTTTTTACCATTTTATATGTTTTCATCTGTCTTCATCCGTTTTTATACATTTTCGTCATTTTTTTACGCTTTTAGATGTTTGTATACGTTTTCATCCGTTTTCATTCGTTTTTATCAATATTTATATGTTTTCAACCATTTTTATACATTTTTACATGTTTTTATACTTTTTTTCATTTGTTCTCATCCTTTTTAATCCGTTTTGTATGTTTTTGTACGCTTTTGTATGTTTCATCCGTTTTTTATGTCTTAAACGTTTTATACATTTTTTATATTTTCATCCGTTTATATCCGTTTTTGCACACTTTTGTACCTTTTTGCACGTTTTTATACTTTTTCATCCGTTCTCGTCCGGTTTTATCCATTTTTTTTCGTTTGTACACTTTTGTATGCTTTTGTACGTTTTTATACGTTTTCTTCCCTTTTTGACCATTTTATACGTTTTTGTAACTCTTATAGGTTTTATACATTTTTTACGTTTTCATCCGTGTATATCCGTTTTTTACGCTTTTGTATGTTTTTATATGTTTTCATACATTTTCGTCTATTTTTTACGTTTTTGTTATTTTGCCCATTTTTTTTTATTTTCGTGTACGTTTTTGTACATTCTTGTATGTTTTATATGTTTTTGGACAAATAAAAACGTATGAAAACATATAAAAATGGACGAAACGTATAAAAATGGATAAAAACATATAAAAAACAGAAAAAATAAATGAAAGAGTATAAAAATGGATGAAAGATTATAAAAACGGATGAAACCGGATGAAAATGTATAAAAACAGGCAAAAATGAATGAAGACGTATAAAAACAGACGAAAATGTATAAAAACAGACGATAAAGTATAAAAACTGATGAAAATGTATAAAACGGATGAAAACGAAAGAAAACGTACAAAAATGTATAAAAACAAACGAAATCGGATGAAACGTATAAAAGCATATAAAAATGCCAAAAACGGATGAAAACGGTATAAAAGGGGATGAAAACAGACGAAAACGAATGTAAACAATTAAAAACGTGTAATAACGGATGAAAACATATACAAACGGATAAACCGGATAAAAACGTATGAAAACTGTTAAAAACAGATGTATAAAAAATGAGAATGAAAAAAGTGAGAAGTGTATAGTGGGTTTTTCAAATTTCTAGTTAAAATTTCAAGAATGAGAAATTCACTTTTTTATTGAAAATTGTTGGAAAAAACTAAAAAGTGTAATTAAATGAATTTTCAATTTTTTCCCTAATCATATGAAATTTTCCTCAAAAAATGAGAAAAATTTCACCAACTAAATGTCTCTTAAATTTGCCCCCCGTCTTCTAACATTCTGGTTCCGCCACTGCTTGCACTCAAAAAATATTTTGGCCGACAAACCCATGGATATCATATATGGCATGCAAGCAAGCTGATTGATTATATTAAAAAGCATAAATGTGCAACATTTTAAACTAACAAATAAAAGATAATACCTGTGTTGTGTTACTGCTTTCTGTTACGATTTTTCTTCTTCTTTTACGTGCAAAGAAAAGGATTCAGAATGTGGAGGTTTAAAATGTGAGTTGTGAATATAATAACAGGAATACCAAGGGACAAAGTATAAGTGAAGTGGAAGCAATGTGATTGATATTTACAACTGACCCACGCAAAGGATATTCTAAAGTAAGATTCTAAACCTTGTTTATAGGCATTGGACAATTTAAAGGGGATGTGATTCATGCTTTCAATCAAAGTTGTTTTGATGAAGTTTATAATAGTCACTCAAACTTTTCATAATTTGATAATTATATATTTTCACCCTTTGCCTAAAAATAAAAAAATAAAGAAGTCTAAATATACGCAACATATTTTTTCAAAAGGAATAAAATACGCAACATATTAAATCTATTACTTGTATCGCTAAGATACTTTCAAATTTTGCATAATATACGCAATGTTGACCCATTTTTTACATGTTTGACCGATTTGCAGGTTAATACTTAATAAAACATACATTATTGGCCCCTGTGGTTTGCGTCTGTTTTCACTGGTCATCCTTTAACTTTTTTTTCAGTTATAAAAGTTACAATAATGGTCCTTGTGGTTTGGGTTGACTCACCTTTAGTCCCTTGACTTTTTTTCACTTTTCGTCCGTGTTTACATGTGTAAAGTCCGTTTTTGCACGTTTCGTACGTTTTTACACGTTTTCGTCCGTATTTACAGAGTCCACCACCACCAAAAAATTTCCAAAAAAATATTTAAAAAAAAAATAGAAAAAAAATAAAAAAAAATGTTTTCAAAGAAAAATTCAAAAAAATGTTTTTGAATTTTAAAATTCTAAAAAACATATTTTCGAAAAAAATTTAGAAATTCAAAAAAAAATCTTTTTTTTTTGAATTTTTCTAAAAAAATGTTTTTTAGAAAATACTTTTTCTAAATAATATTTTTCTTCAAATATTTTTCTAAAAAAATTTTATTCGAAATTTTTTTAAAAAAAAATAGGTTTTTTTTCTAAAAAATTCCAAAAAAATATTTTTATTTTTTGAATATTTTAAGATTTTTTTTCGATAATTATTTTTTGAAATATTTTTTTCAAATTTTTTTTTCGAAAAAAGAATTAGAAAATAAAACTTTGAAAATAAAGTTGTGGAAAAAAATATCAACAAAAAAAAAATTCGAAAAAAAATCGAAACAATTTTATTTTTTTAAAAGATTTTCAAAAAGAATTTTTTATTTTGAAAAAAATTGAAAAAAAAATATAAAAGCGGACCAAAGGTGAAAGTCAACCCAAACCACAAGGACCATTATTGTAACTTTCATAACTGAAAAAAAGTTAAAGGATGATCAGTGAAAACAAATGCAAACCACAGGGGCATATAATGTATGTTTTATTAAGTATTAACTTGCAAACCAGTCAAACAGGTAAAAAAAATGAGTCAACATTGCGTATGTTGTGCAAATTTGAAAGTATCTTAATGATACAAGAAATAAATTTAGTATGTTGCGTATTTCATTTTTTTTTTTAAGAAAATATGTTGCATATCTTTAGACTTTTCACATTAAAAAAAAAAAAAAAAAAAAAAAAAAAAAAAAAAAAAAAAAAAAACCTTTATAAACATTTGAAAACCAACGGTTTTGATATCCTTCTATTAAATTTACATTATTTACTCAAACTTTATTCGATCTATAAAAACAGATATGCTAAAACCACTCACAAAATCAATACAAAAAATTCACTCGTTGACGTATCAGCGGGTGATTGGTTTAATAAGAGGGATGAGAGAGAAACGGCCAGAAAATGCACTAATCACACGCTGACATATCAGTGAGTGGATTTTTGTTTGTATTTTGTGAGTGAGTCTAGCATTTCTGCAATAAAAATACTTTCAATTATAATTTTAGTTCTATCATTGTTTAGTTTACTTGGCTAGTTAAAACCTATTCACTTAAATGAAACAGTTAACAGATTTTGTTATTATTGTTATTTTATGACTTTTTTTATTGATAGTACCATTATATTTCCTCCATTCCAAATTCTTTGTTCACATTTCTTTCTCAGTTTGTTCTCAATTGTTTGTTTACTACTAAATATTGATTAGAACGTTAGATCAAGATAATCGTATTACGCTTAAAGTTATTATTACAAATTTAAGAAAAACTTTAATCTTTTATTTATATAATACAATAAAACCCCTATGAGGAATTTTTCATTTCAAAAAAATGCATTCATACCTTATTTAGTAATAATTTTATTTTAAAAAAAAATTATTTTCTTATTAAGTAACATTTTATATTTATCCATAACACAAGTAGAAGATAAATACAAAAAATATAGATAAGATACAATTAATAATAAGATTAAAATTTTTAAATAATTATCTTTAATAATAAAAAATTATAATTAAACATCATAAATCAAACAAAACAAAGATTAAATTATTTGTTGTTTAATAAATAAAAATATATGGGTAAAAAAAATTAAAAAAAAAAAACTCGCGCGTGCGCGGGCATTATAACTAGTTAATTGATTAACAGAGTCAATTTATTTTGCATACTTTTATTTTGGTGCATGCCAAGGGACAAAACCCCATCATTCATTTAATTTGATCTAATAGTGAGAATAAACTTAAGATTTAATATTGAAACCTAAATCCATGTCTTTTTCCCCCTTTTTTCTTTGTCCTTTTTGTCTTTCTTCTTTATTAACATTTTCTTTTCTTTTTTTTTTTTTTTGTAATTCACGTTTTTTTTTAGTTTAAGTTTTTTTTTTCTTCACTTTCATAAGTTTCGTCTGTTTTCGTCCGTTTTCACACGTTGTCATAAGTTTCCCTTTTTCTTTCATTTTAATAAAACCCTAACCGGTTTTAATTTATATAAACGTTTTTATTAATAAAACTAAACAAAACTTAATGTTTTATTAAGAAACTCATGTGGATCTTGTTCTTTTGACACTCGAATCGCTTTGACTCGTTCTGAGTCGTGTGACTCGTCCGAGTCAACTCACAAGTTGACTTGAGTTGGACCCGTTTCGTATTTATTTTGTGATATTATTTGTGTTTCGAGCTTGTCTTGTTCTTGTGATAATTATTGGTGAGTTTTGAATATTATTTGGTTAGGTTTATTTGTGGCCGAGTTGTTTATGGTTCGCGTAGGGGTGAGTCATGACTCGAGGTGAGTCACGACTCGTGTTATTTGAGTTAGCCGAACCCTAGGAATTATTTGTGGTCGATTGTGTTTGAGCCGCGGATTTATTTTGGTTGTTTTGGTGTCGATGGTGATGGATTGCTTCATTGTTTGAGCCGTGGGCTTGGTTTGATTATTTTGAGCCGTGGTAATATTGTTGAGATCGTAAGTGTGAGTCGTGACTGACGGGGAGTCACGGCCACGAGTTTTGTGACCGAGACATCTAATCGAGTTCGAGGAGTCACAAAAATGTTTGGGTAAAAATATTGTTGAAGTTGGATTATTGCATTGGCCATGGAATAATAGTTGGAAACGGCACTCTCGGTGAGTGTTGTTATGTGTACCACGGCACACTAAGTGTCGTGGGGACTTGTGTATAATTTTGGTCTAACCGAATGTCTTTTGAGTCGTTAACGAGGTTTAGGTAACGGTCATAACCGTTTATGTCGAAATATATTGTTTTAAAAACTAAAAAAATTATGTGTTGGGTTGTATTGGATTTGGTTAACGGGCTAAGGGGCCCGTTAACATAAATTTGGGTCATGTGGTAACATTGGGCCTAAAGCCCAATAGTGTGTATTATTTATGTTTTTCATTTGTCGTTAATCATTTCATTTAACATATACTAACTTAATTTATATTGTCTATTTTGTCGATGGTGTTTCAGATGCTATTTAGGAGTAATCGGATACCGATATGGAAAATTTGGATACTTGTTACTATTACCTATGCTTGGATGATATGGATGCTTGTTATTGGATTTACGGTATTAGCCGAAGGACTTGTGGACGATTTTGTACTACGGGTACAAAATAGCCGATAAACCTGACACTAATATTCACGCGAATGATAACGACGAATAATTATTTAAAACTTGTAAAACGTGTATTTAATTTAACTTGTAAATTTTTATAAACTTGTATCAATTTACTAAATTGTAATAATTAGAATTTGTGATTCAAAGTCGTAATGACTTGGAAAATGTTGTGTAAACGGACACGTCATGTCTAAATTTTATGAAAACCGTTTTATAATTTAAACGATTAAGATTTGTAAACATTATAAACTTTTCTAATTTCTTAATTATTTACACCATAAACCTTTTATCAAATGTACAATTCTTTTCTAAACCATAATGTATTATCAACGATTTTGGGTTATGGGGTAAAATATCGAAACAACTATTTGACGTTTTATTTCGTTATTTCTTATTTCTTTCCCTTATTCTCATTTCTTTATTATTTTTCCTTTTCGTTTCTTGATTCTTTCCTATATATTTGATTGTGTTTCGCCGACTTTCATTGTCTTACCGTGACTTGATCTTAAAACTATGTTTTCTAAAAACCACACGAGAAATAAGCGTTTACTTTTAGTCGCCATTGAAGCAAAATCTTTTATTCAACAACATGAGTATTCCACAAACGTTATTTTAATATATTACATATTGAGTATCATTTTTCTGAGACATGTTATCTAAATAACTAGGTTGTGCTGAGGCTTACTTGACGTGCTCTACTATCTGATCATATTGTCATATCTTGTTTTCTCTACTGCTAAGGTGTGATTCATAGCCTCACTTTTTACTCTTAAACTATTTATAAACCCATGGGGAGATACATGCTACTTACTTTTTATGAACACAATTGTTTAAACATATGCTTTTCTGATTATGATGCTTATGCTAAGTACCACTATTGCGACCATCAAGTCCATTTATCATGAACCATTAATCACTTGCGAGTGAGCGTGAATATAATGTATAGGCCTGTAGGACTGACGCACCCCACTTTGTTGACCAGATTGGAAACATGTGTGAGCTATATTCGATTTACCTAGGTAGACGGAAAACTACCTACTAGAGGGCAAAATTTGAGATTATTATTATTGATTACATCAATGTTATTGATGGCGGTTAACGTTTTGCGTTTCATGAGCTTAGCAAACTATACAACGCTTACCTGATATTTGTATATGTTACTCATATCATCCAGACTTTATAAATCTTGTGGTCAACTATTTATTTTAAACCTATGAATTTCACTCAACTTTTGCATTGACTTTTTAGCATGTTTATCTCAGGTACTAGCTTATAGACCCGTGGTATCCACGGGATTTTAGAGAGATTTTGATTAAGAAAAGGTAAGTACGTGAATAAAGTAAGAAAGAATAACGAACTTAAACGTTATAAAATTTTCTTGAAAGGGAACAATAAGTTATAAGTGACTGAAAGTATAAAATACAATGCTTGTAAATATATATATATATATATATATATATATATATTCTTGTGAGAAGTCCATTTTTTGTGAGAACGCGAGAAGAGATCCTAGCCATCCATCTAGTCCCTCCTTTTTTTAGATCTAATGGCTAACATCAAACTTCAATTTACACTAAGTAAGGATAATTTGGTAATATCCTATTCTTCTACTTACTATAAAAATTAAAAAAACACACATAACCCAAAATTGAAGGTGAAAACACACGATGCTCTCTGGAAATAAATATCTTCGCCACCATCAACCACCGCCGATCTTCAATCATCTCCTGACTACCACCACAGATCACTGCCATTCAACCACCTCACTTCACGCCGATCTTCAATCATCTCCGATCTTCACGCCGTTCAAACCACCACTACACCGCCCGATAGAACCACCACTACACCGCCGCAATTATAGCTTCTACCACCGTCTTCCACCATCTATTACTGGAATCGCCACCAGAATCACTATAGGAATCATAATCGATCATAAGAAGAAGATGTTAATGGAATTAGGTCAACTGAAGATGAGATTGATGAAGAAGATGAACTTTTTGAATCAGATTACACATGAATTTCAAGTAATTGTTACTTTTTTCTATTTTTGAGTAAATTTAATTGTATAATTGTGAATTATTTTGCATTTGAAATTATTTTCTGTTTTTTGATGAAATGTGTAGTTTTTCTTCGCATGTGCAAATTTTTTAATGCCTAGTAGGTGTTTGATAAAACGTGTAGTTTTTCTTCACATGTGCAAAATTTTTAATGCCTAGTAGGTGTTTGATGAAATGTGTAGTTTTTCTTCACATGTGCAAATTTTTTAATGCCTATTAATGAAATGTGTAGAGCAAAAATACATTTAATGAATACCTTCACTTGTTAGTTTGTTAGTTTCGGAATATATTGATTTGGTAGGGACTTCTCACTTGAATCCGCCCAAATTGATACCTTCACATGTGAAGAAATTAGGTATTGAAACCTTAACATGTGAAGAAATTAGGTATCGAAACCTTCACATGTGAAGAAATTAGGTATCGAAACCTTCACTTGAATGACTGTTTTTTTCGTGTGAGGAAGAAGCCGCATGAGTATTACTTCTGTGGTAAGTTATAATATTGGTTATCATGTTAAAAAATGTGTGGCAAGTTATGATGTAAATCTGATGAGTTTGGGAACGGGTGGTAACAAAAAGATGTATTTTTGGCTGAAAGTCTGAGTATTTATTATGCTGACTATTTATAGGGTTAGTTTATCAAGCAACTCCGAATTCGCTAGTTTGTTTTTCTATATTTTGGTGTATTTATGAGCCGATAAAACTGATTGCCTTGATTGATGTGTCTTTCGAGTATGATTCTTTATGCATCTTGATTTCTTTTCCAGTTAGAGGGTGTTTGGGATTGCTTACCTCAGTGTGTATCTGCTTGTTCTGTACTTCCGAGTGTTTAAAGAAGATATGCAGTTTTGAGTTTTTATCTTAGAGTAAATAAGCAACCCAAACACCAGCTAAATAGTTGTGAGAAACGTGAGAACTTTTTTTTTAAGTTTATTCACAACTTTAAATCATTGAGCAGATTCATGAAAGCTGTAAATCACTTCCTTCTCACGTTTTTCATAAATTTAGCTTCTCACTGAATTCCAAGCATGTATAGTAGTAACCATTTAATCATTTATATAGGCTTAGTTGATTCAACTAATAGGAATGGATCAGTTGCCTGTCACCAATTACTGTATTAATTAAGTTTTTAACGTATTGCGTATATTGAGGAATGATTGGTAGTTTGGTACTAAGTTCGTTGATACAGTTTAAAATAGGTGCTTTTTCAATCTTTATTAAGTGCAATACTAGATTTTTGTCTTCTTCAGTTTCTGATACTTGATACTATATGCAGTTGTGGCTCGTACTTGTTGTTGCCACAAACAGCAGTGCTTGGTTAGGGACCGCGGTGCTGCAACAGGTGAATTAACAAGCGTTTTTGTTAAGCTTTTTTTGTGTATTGTTTTATTTATTATACTATAATTTCTGTTTCGGGTATCCAATGTGTATCAGACCATGAAAGTTGAGACTTTAACCAAAATGGTCCCATTCTTCGGCTTTTCGAATGTTGAGAGGATCCTTGTTGATGCAGTCAAACATAATTTCATTGCTTTGAAAGTTGACCATATGAAGGGTGCAGTTATTTTTGGTGACTTGGTTAGTCCAATTTTTCTTTCAGGAAATTAGTATAAATATAATCAACAATCATTCAGTTTGTAGTACTCAGGAATTAAGATATGTTGGAAGTGTTTCTTCCTGTTATTTTGTTAATAATTTTCCCCTAATATGATTCTAACAATTGCTATTTTTCTCTCCAGGGCTTTGATTCTGATCATCTACATGGCCATTTAAGTGATTTTGCTGTAAATTTAAGCAAATCATGGTCGATGATAAATCCCTCCGGTAAGAAAGTATCTAAATTGAGTGACATGCTGCCAAGTTTAGGCGAGATAGTAGAAAAAGAGCACAAAAGGCTTCTTGCTCGGAAGTCAATTATTGAGAAAAGAAAGGAAGAACAAGAGCGCCATCTAGTTGAAATGGTATTCATTTTCATTAATAATAATATGAAGTTCTGTAATATATATTGTTATTTGATACACTGCTTAATTCTTCTATTTTGAAAATTGTTAATCCAAGAACGCGAGGAGGAAACAAAAAGACTAAAACAACAGAAAAAAGTTGAAGAGGCAGAAAAAAAGAGGCTTGCAACTGAATTTTAAGAAATGAAAAACAAAAGAATCCGTGAGGAAATTGAGAAGCGAGAACGTGAAGAAGCAGAGGCCATGCTCAAAGAGCTCGTATGAAAAACCGGAAAGAAGCCACTCTTGGAGAGAGTAAGTAGCATCCTCTTCAGTTTACATTAGAAGTAGCAATTTTGACCATGTATATTATAAACGGGTCAAATTGGGTAGTTTTTAATCTCAAGCGGTTCAGATAAAGAATTTTATCAGAAAAGAGATCGGGTCAAATGGGTCTGAGGGGTCAAACAGGTTGTAGATTGCCTGCCTGACATAGTGATATGTATATTCAATCCATAAAATATCTTAAACTGGCTTATTCAAATGTTAGGTTATCTAATGGAGCATCTGTTTTAAAAAAGTTGAAAATTAACATAAACTGGCTTTGGCTCAATAGCTCATCATGACCTGGTTTAACCTTTTATATGTCCGACATCTTGATTGGAACTCTTGGATTGACTTCTTTGTTCTCTATACAGAAGAACATGACAAAGCAACAGTTAATGGAGTTGGCACTACAGGAGCAATTCAAAGAGAAGCAAGAAATGGAGAAAAAATTGCAAAAACTAGTTTGGGTATCATTGTGACTTGGACTAGCTTTTCAGTTGATTCATGAACCACTTTAAATTAAAAATTACATTTTAGGAATGTTTGTTTGGGGCTGCTTATTAGAATGTTTATCTGTTTATTGTTTCTAAAAATAAGCTGTTTTGAATACTCAGTTTGGGGTTGTTAGTTTCAAACTGCTTATTTCACTCACAAATAGTCATATAAGCGGTTTGGATAAGCGATCCCAAACACCCTTACAAACAGGTTATCTGCTATTCTATTAGTCTATGTGCCTTTTTTTTACTGATTCCACTCCCACGTATAGACTTTAGACTATCTATTTAAGAAGTTTATTTGTATCGCCAAAAAGTGTTCCACATTTACTTTTCAGCAGATCGTAATCATAACTCCAGTACTTATATTTGTCTGCCATTTAGCATCTCCCTAGCATATGATTTGTATGACAAGTTATAGTGTCAAATGAAAGCTCGATTTTTGTAATGTAGAGGTTCGAGGAGATGGAGGTTAAAGACATTCCCGTCAAGGATGGAGTGAAACAGTTTGATGTCGTTGACAAGGGTGACGTTGTGGTTTTGCCTGCTTTCGGGGCAGTAGTTAATGAAATGTTGACTTTGAGTAATAAAGGAGTTCAGATAGTTGATACAACAATGCCCTTGGGTATCTAAGGTATTTCATTTTTTTTCTATTTATTAATTGACCTTATAAAAAATATTGTTCATGTTATAATATATACCCGTCCAAAAAGACATGCTGCAAATAGAACTAGAAGGATGCCAACAACAGCTGCGGCCACAACTGATGCACCCACACACGCAACTGCAGCTGCACGCGCAGGTTTGCCATATACAGTTACGTCATATGATTTGCTTATAGTATTTTGCTTTATGTATTTGCTAAATATTGTTCTGTATATATGATTTGTTCATATATACAGAGCAAGGATGGTCCTGGTGATTCTATATTCCCTGTAATCAAGGATCAGACACAATTCTCGGTTGCACATGCACGTTCCAGTAAGGTACATCACCAACTCTTTTTTATATTAAGGCATATTTGCATTCGATTAGGTTTCTTTGCTGTTATCTAGTTCGCAATAGGTCTCACTGATCAGAAAACATCATGTTAAATAAGCAAAGTTAATCTGTTTATCTGCGGATATCCAACTTGTGGAATTCACATTGACGCTCCCATAACTAAATTTAGAACTACTTCTGGTTTTTTATTCGTTTTTGTTTTGGCTTTTTATGAAATTTACCGAAAAATAAGGGTATAAAATCAAAAATTCACATAAAATCAGCTACAATGATTTAAGAAAGTTAGGATAGCAACGTGGGGTGTGGTGTGAAGGAACATCTTGAAACCACTTGAGGAACTTCCGGTGTACTTGGTACCACGCCATCTAGGCCTAGAAATATGCTTTTACCTCGAGAATGTCCTGGATTTCTGTGATTTTTTTTTACATTACTTAAACTATTACTGTATTCATTCTCGTATATTTGAAGTTCATCATCTTCGTAACTAGGATATATCCTCACTCTCTAAATCTGATGTTTAGGATACTACACGCAATCCATGTAAGTGCTTCGAATTAGAGATCTAACTTTTACATATTGCAGGTTAGTTCGCACCTATTATTAGCTTATAGGTCTTAGAAAGTTAGCTCAAGTATAAAGCTATGTTCCCCTATTTATGAAGAGATAATAAGCATCAGTTACCCATATCTTGTTTATGCAAATTGGTAAGTTTGTTTAGCCCTAATTATCACTCAAACAGTTAAACTATATGCTGAGATCTGTAAATGATGTTGCTTGGGAAGTGTTCTTTTTCAATACATGAGTGAAATTGTTGATTAGCTAAGATACCAAGACATCAGTATGACGCTAGCTTATTACTTAATTTTTCATGGCCTTATGAAATATAGCCACTATATTATTTCCATTTAGAATCCATGTTAAGTAAGTGATGTTAAGCATGTACGTGAAGTTTGATGATAGAACAGCCTTAGCGCAAGCTGTTCAAGACATGGAATGCTTATGCTAGGGGTACATGGTGAAGTATTTTCGGGGGATTTATGAAGGTTTTTAGATTTAATATTTTCAAACTGCACGAAGCAGTTTGATCACACAGCGTTTTTACTTGTGTTGTTGAATCACGTGGCAAGGTAATAAGATTTGGGATAAAGATCGAGGGTATATTCTCAAGCTGTTTTTTGTATGGTTTATATGAAAATGTCTTGTTAATACTTAATAGTAGCGACTGCAAATTAGTTTCATTTAGTTGACTGATACCACAAATCCAAATTTGAACCTTATAGAGCGTGGATGGGTTGAGCTCCTTCAAAACAAGCAGAATAAATATTGTGGATCGTGCCAGGTCCGAAAGGCAAAAATTTACAAGGGCAGCTGGAGAATGCCTCAAAGAAGCTGGAAATATCAACCGTTCACTCTCACAACTTGGGTATGACATTTGAGCTTTTGCTGCTCATTTTAAATTTGTTCTATATATGGTTAATTTCATTTTATGTGTTTACTTTTGCAGAAACCATATCAATATTTTAGCTGAGGTTTCCCAAACAGGGAAACAAAGACATATTCCCTATAGAGAGATTCAAAGTTAACATTCTTGTTACAAGAATCGCTTGGTGGTAATGCGAAACTTGCCATGGTCTGTGCCATCTCTCCAGTAGAAAGGTAATACAGAAATCTCTTTTTAACCCTTCTTTCTTTCCGTTATGTATATTAGCTTTTTAAGAAAGGTGCTTTAACATGGTCTGATATATTATAATTTAATTGTCATATTTGGCAACAATGAACAGTTAGGATCACATTACGATTTATAATATTTGTGATAGTAATCTTTAATTTCCTTATATTTGTGGATCATTTGGCTAATAGGTTGTCAATCTAAAGAGCTAACTTTGAGGGAATCATTCTAACGTTGACAAAATGAATGCAGTTTTAGTTGGTGAATGCCATTTACTTGCCATAAATGGCCATTTTTTAAACATGAGAAGATTTTGTAACATCAGGTTTTACATAAGGTGCTAGTATTAAATTTTGAGATGCAGCTAGACGTTTTGTAGTCGGCTACTAATAACTTGTACATGGTTGTAGTAGGTTGAGTTTTAACACTATGGAGTTTTTATGGACACTATTTCTGAGAGTTAAAACAAAAAGGTATTTGGTCTTTCTAAACTTAATAACTTCTCCAGTCCCTTATCACTACCTGGTCCTAAGGAAAAAGGTTTTATTTTCACACCTGACTTAGAGGAAGATTAATTTGATAATGTGAGAAATGGAAAGATGCTTGATTATTATTGGAAAAACTGGATTAGTTGAGAACAAGAGGTAAAGTAATTTCATAGCGAGAAGTTGGTCATGTGGTTCATGGGTTGTCAACCTTGATACAAAAGCTTAGTCTTGGCTACTTTTGATGGCCAATTTATCAATCATCAGGAGGTTTTGTAACGTAAGGTCTCACATTTGGTGCTATTATAAAATATTGAGGTGTCGCTAGACTTTTTGTGGTGGACTACTAATAACTTGTCATGATGGCAGATGGTTGTAGTCCTTCAACATTAAAACTGAAAAGCTAGTGAGATCATCTGTGCTTTTAGTGCATTCTAGTTCTCATTTAAGTCAGAACTATAGGTTATTCATAGAACAGAATGTCTCTGGTTATTTATGGACTAATTATTAAAGCATAGGATTCATTGTCTTTTTTTCTAGTTGATAACATATAAGCATACATCTTTAGGTAGACTGAGGACATCTACAAATGTTATTACTACATGTAACTAATAAGAATCTTTGCAACTGCCATAATTTGTCAACAATAGTAGCTCTAGTATCTCCACGTTTAAATAAGCTTTAGCTAGGAATGTAATAAGGGACACGTTTAAATAAGCTTTATGTCCTTGAAGAGGCTATGAGACACATAATATACCCACTTTCAACATGACATGTATTACGAATCAGGTTGTTACTTTGATTGCCACATTTTAGGTTTCAGGGATGCTTTACATTTTCTTAACTGTTGCTACTATTTCTAATAATAACATATATACTCATGGAAATATAGAAAGAATGAATATGATAATATTGAAATAAGAGACAACTCATCTTTCCAATACTCCCTCTCAAGTAGTTTTCTAGTTTGGATATGGAATTCTAAAATATGGAACTATCTGACCATTTGACAAACAACTCTCAAAGTTGTTCCCGTGACCGCAGAAGGCGTGTAGATTAATCTGCTCTGCAACTTCTTAATTAAAATGTCCGAACTTGATTCGGTGCTCTGTTCATTTGAGATACCACAAGATCTTGGTTGTTGCTTGCATATGAACTTTTGGTTATGCATAGACTGACTAACCACACTTGCATCATATATGTTCAAATGATTCAGCTCTGCACCAACATGATACATGGGATCCCAATCATATAAAATCAAATTTGTTAGTTTATAGATCTGAAGTCAAACAGAATAGCAAACTATACGTATACGGTATGCTCAATCTTTATCATCAAATACGGTATGCATATTTATTAGCTGTTTTGTCACTATAGGTTATAACTCATCTTTTTTTGTTTATCATAAAAAAATGTCCGAGTAACGCGGTTTCGTTTCGCAATTATCAAATTTTAAAGTTACATTAAAGGGGTATGTTATATGTTCCGAAAAACATTCCCACATAAGTTTTAGTTATCTTTAACTGATGACCACACATAAAAGCTATTGGTTTCTTATTTCAGACATTTACACGCGACTATCAAAGAAAATGAGGATGATGGTTCGTACGGTACTAATGGTTCGGCTGTTGAATTCCCTCCAAAGAGTTCTTCATATTCATTTATCCAGATGAATGGCAAGTAGGTTTTTAGGTTTGCTTGTCATGTGGTGCCTCAGTCGATCGAGCTTTCTCTAGAAAGTGTTGGAATGACTCGTTCAAGCATTGATTGGTTATTGCTCCATCGAAATACTATAGATTTGTTTATACTCAAATGAATATTAATTGGTCCTCACCTGTTTTTAAATTTGTCATCAGTAGTTGGTATCTTTTTATAAAGTTATATAGTTATATTTTGTTTGAAATATCACTTTTCAATGTATGCACTTATTATTTTCAATATAACTTTTCAATATACTTTTTTCATCACGTGTGAATAAATTTTCTTCATTACTAAATACACGTGCATTTATATATTTTTTTCATTTTCCATGTGAATAAATATTCTCACTAGTAAATACATGTACATTTATACACGAGCACATATTTTTTTCTTCGCGTGTGAATACAATTTCTTTACTAATACAATTACACATGAGCATATAATTTTTTCTTCGCGTGTGAAGAAAAAAATTTTGAAAATTTTTTCCGAAAACTTTTTTTTCGAAATTTTTTTAAAATTTTTTGTCGTCACATGTGAAAAAAAAAATTCACAAATTTTTACATGTGAAAATTTTCAATTTTCACATGTAAAAAAAATTTTCACATGTGAAAAAAAAATTCTGAAATTTTTTTTACGAAAACTTTTTTTTCAAATTTGTTTTTTCCGAAATTTTTTTTCGTCACATGTGAAAAAAAGTTCACATGTGAAAATTTTCAATTTTCACATGTGAAAAAAAAAATCACAAATTTTCACATGTGAAAATTTTCGATTTTTTTTAAAAAAAATTTCACATGTAAAATTTTCAATTTTCACACGTGAAAATTTAAAATTTTTGAATTTTTTTTCCCGAATTTAAAATTTTCGAAAATTATTTTCTTCGCATGTGAAAAAAAAATTCCTCACATGTGAAAATTTCTCGAATTTTTTTTTAAAATTTTTTGATTTTTTTTAAATTTGTTTGGAAATTTTCAAAAAAATAGTTAACTAATATTAAGCATTAGATCAAAACTAAAAAATGATAAAATTAGTGGCTAAAATTAGTTCTCACATTCTCACAAAAATTAGATTTCTCACATGAATTATGAACTAAAATATGTTATTTTTGGAACTTTATCATTCTAATTTGGGAAACTGATTGACTATTGGTGTAGATTATTCCAATGCCTTGTCTGCTTCGGCTCCATTTAGGCCGGCTAAACTACATCATCTTTTTAACCATCTAATATACACAAGTATCAGTTTGTCAACATCAATGGTGAACTTGGATGTTATTTCCAACTATATTGTAATTTAACCAAACTTATGAACCAACAGATTAAAGGATAGCATGCACATTACAAACATTGTGCTGTCTTCAAACTGGTCTACATATACAAAAAGAAAGCTAAATCTTGGTTGAAAAGAAGTGACAAAATATAAAGGTGGACACAAATTTGGACCAGAAACTGTTATTGCACTTGTAATCTCATTATACAACTTGCTCCATATAAATTCCCAGTACTCTATCTAAATAAATATTAAAAAACAAAAAAGTAAACAGAGGCCTAAATGATCATTGATAGCAATAAATTAGTTGAGGAACATGTTACACATAAAACAGAAAGAAATTTGTTTTACAAAATTTGTTGGTAATCATCTCTGTGGGTCAGTTGATTCATAGGAATACAATAGCACACTACCATCATTTCATGCTTGGCTTTCAGCAGCATTTGACCCAGACCAGAACCTCTTGTTTAAATCGGTGCCGAAAAGGTATGATCAAAGTCCAGACTGTTTTCTAGCCTGGGATACAATGAGCTTGTGTAACATGGATATTTCTTGATCTCGTTCACTTAATGTTTTCTTCAGGCTTTCAATCTCTTTCAGATAACCATCACATTTATTGCATGCGACCATTTCTTTTGGTTCTAATGGTGTCTCGTCTGTTTTCAACCGGAAGGCCTCTTATTTGATGCCGCCTGGACAATATTAATACCATCTTGGACAATCTTTCTAACATACAAACTACCAGCTAAACCTGAGTCGAGTTTAAATGATATAAACTTCAGTGGACGCCCAAATGAATCCTGTTTGGAGGGAAATAATTAAAAGAGCTAGCAAAATAAAAATTGAAACAAAAAATCACATTACAACGAAATGTTGCAATTTTGAAGGTTATGTTTAGCTAAATCATTTGGTACTACACATCTTGATTCTAGATTTTACTGTACTGACATTGTTTTTGTAATTAGGATTAGCACATTCATAATTTATACAATTTTTTTTAAAAGAATAAAAAAAGTGCTAGCGGATCAACCCGGCCAGGCACACATCTACCATAAAACCCATTTCAACCCAAACCAATTTTGGCAAGTGACCCACCCATCATATGACCTCTAGTGATAAATGGTTTTTATAATGAAGTGAATAGTTTTGGCTTATGCCAGAAGTAATAATAACTGTTTGCATACTTTGACTAGCTCAACATTAAAGCTCTCGAAAGCTTGATCAGCCTCTTGCTTGGTCTTGAAAACCGCGAAAGCTGAATATTTGTCTCCTACAGCTTTCATACTTGTCTGCAAGTAAATTATTCAAAGAGTTAGTCTTAATACATCTCAAAGATCAAATCTTGATAGATTAGTCAAATACTCTTGTTGAACAGTCAGGTGCTTCAATTGCATGGAACAATCACTTTGTTTATATGATTTAATATTTCACTATAAACAAACATTTAACTCTACGCAAATAACAAGTGAGTTTGTGCTACAATTGCATGAAACAATCACTTATATCACTTAGGGTGTCAATAGGGTCGGGTTGACCCAACCCGAACCCGATAAGGCTTATAGGGTCGGGTCTAATCAGGTTTGAAAAGCTTATCGGGTTAATTTGACCCGAGCCCGATATTGTTGTCGGGTCGGGTTCGGGTTGAGTTATTTATATTGTTAGGTTATCGGGTCAACCCGATAAGACACGAAAATTTATATAGCTTTCTTTTTTATAAACATTTAACAGAACATAAGTATTTTTGCATGGTTTAATTCATTTACCAAAGTCCATAAGTGACTAATAATTAATTATGTACGTATATATCGCACACAACCTACAGCATCAAATCTATCACTGCTTTAATCAAACGATCCTAATGTGCCAACATCAATCCATCCTCAAACATACAAAAAGTAAGCTATTTAATTCAGTTGTATTGTTTGTTTTAGTGATAGATATTTTGAGTGTTATATTGTTTAGATTTTGGGTTTCTACTGTAGCATAATGCATAGATTATGGTGACTGCTACAACAATGGTTTAATTTAGTCTCATTTAGTTGTCTGCTCACACATGTCATTTCTTTGTTTCATGGTTTTGACATATTAAAAAGTTTGGTTGCTACTGCCTACTGATCTTGTATATGGGAATAAAAAAACAGTAAACCAATTGTTTCCAAATGTATTCTTGTATGTGAGGGTCAGTGAGCATTTTGGACTTGCTTGTACGTATTTCTACTTTATGGTTATAATTCAATAGAGTTGCCTTCATTCAATAAATTTATGTAGAGTTGAGCTTATCTCATAACCCGATAACCCTACCCGATATAACCCGACCCGAATCCCATCCGAACCCGACCCGATAACACCCCTACTTATATATGATTTGATAATCTCTATAAACAAAAAATTTTAACTTTCTATTAACAGGCACTGCTATTGCATACGAATAAATCTTTGTGGTAATTATGAAACTCTGCATAAGGAAGTTTTTTTTAACCTTTACTTCAATGGTGAAATCTCCAGGAATAACTTCTAATAACTTTTCCCCAAGGATGCTGATAGGTATCCGGTGACAAAGTAACTTCGTTCCATCTGTTTCATTCACCTAAAAATTCCAGATATAGAACCAATCAAGCGAATGACTAAGGCAAACCTATCAAAAACGCATAGAATCAACTCCATACTCACATCATTCTGCTGCACGGGTGCTGCGTCATCAATTCCGATTTCTATTTTGGCAAGAACAAGTTTCATTGCTGCACGAGCATCTTCCACACAGTCAAGAGGCTCGCCTTCCTTGTGAAGTTCGTATCCCAAGACTGATTGCAAAATGTACAAGTATTAATGTAGAACATGGCATACAAAGATTAATATGTATGTCAACTTTGCTTGTAATAGGCCATTACACATAAGTCTACAAAGAAACACCATAAGAGACTCCCTACTCATAGCAATAGATTATTCAAATATTTAAATTAACCACAATATTCTGCAAATGAATTCTGCAACATGGAGAAGAGAATCATGAATCATGAAGGCCCAACTAGTAATACAAATGAGATATTCAAGATCGAGAATTTTAAACAATGTATGTCATAATAAACGCAGTTATCAAGTTAGTGATGCTCGTCACATGTGTAAATCTAGATTTTCATGCTCACAGGACCCAAGATATTCTAAGCAAACTCAGACATATTTTGTACTACACTCAGGTTATCAGACCACTACCTAAAGCGCTCCATATATCAAAACATGCTTTAAAATTTTCCCCTGTTCATTGCAGTAGCCAAACAAACACAAATCCTAGATATCCAAATTTTACTAATAAATACACACAAGCTCAATTTTCTGTTGCAAAGTTTCTAGTGTTTGGATCAAGTTCAGTTCGTTATTAGCAAAAAGCATGAATTCAAAATCTCAATAATTTATAACGCTACCTCACCTTATTACTTGGGACCTCCATTTTATAACGCTAATGTATTAGTAAATTATGTTGAATAGAACTAGCTTATATATACCAAATGCATGACCAAATGATCGTAGTAAGGCGACCGCAGTCTAGGATGGTTTGGTACATATATATGATCTTCAAACGGGTCAATGGGTCTTAAGTTTTCAAGTAGCATCAGGTCTTTAACACAAACAGATTCAAATATTTAGATGTCGAAGCAATATCCAAAAGTTAACAGTTAAACTATTAGAAATACTACTAGACAGTTCCAAATAACTTTGAAAGCTAAAAAACCGAAAATGACTTCAAGAAATACAGCCAGTATAAGTACATAGTATCATTTAGGTAGATCACAATTAACAGCTAATTATTTAACTAATAACTATAAAAACAATATTAAGGTATTACCTCATCCTTCTCTATAGTTGCATCTGCAATTGTTCTCACATCCTCATGCACATCAAAGTGGAAAAGCTGCGGATGCAAGAAAAGCGTTTATGTTACTCTTCAAATTAGTCCAAACTTCGTACTCGAATAAAACATTTATAAAAAAAGTTTAAACATACCGGCCCACTTTTTCCCCTAGCTTTGTTCACAATCAGCTCATAGAAACTGTGTTGCTGAAAATGGACAACCGTGATCAGAACTGAAATTGATGTTCAAATCTGACCTAAACAAAACAACTAGAAGAAATATATGTAAACAGAGTACCAAATTCCTTACATGTGGAATTATGAGATCTTCTTTCACGTACAGAAGGTTTTCAACTGAAGTTGTGCATACTTCTCGAAACTCAGGAGCAAGTTGCTGCTGGACAGCCCGTAGAAACTCGCCAATAGTATCACCTTTTCGAACCTGGAATGTCAACCAGTAAAAAGAACATTTACAATGGTTGGCGACTAAATTTAATTATATAGAATTTAAAATTAGACATAACAAATACCTGCATCACTCGGCGATGTCCTGCTCCATCCCAGTAACTGTAAGTGATTTCAAGAGCCTCATCTGCAATGCAATTAGAATATGACTTAGATGATATCACTTCATAATATTACCATATAGCATTAAGTTCTTATAAAGTAGACTACTTTTTATCTGCTCTTGCTCGCGTAGCCACTGTTTCCACAACCTTTCACGCTCAGCTTGCTCCTCTGCCTCCCTCTCACTGAAAGAGTATGCTTCACACAACCATGGTGACAACTAATAAGCTTAACAGAAAGCAAAAAAAGTAGATCTTTTTTAAGTTTGTAAAAGAGGGCAGAGAGATGCCACACCTGTCTGGCAGAAAACTAGTTTCTACAGTTGGATCCTTCCCGAAGCCTCTACGACCAAACACATTGGACTCTTTATTTTCTGCATTAACAAGAAAACAATATGATAGGTGAACGAGTAGAAAAACACTGCAATGATTAGTGATTATTACGTCATATGACAGATGAACCAAAAAATATTTTTTTTAACTATACTTACTGTCCTCTCCATCTTCTTCTTCCCCATTCTCAAAATCTTCAGAAAAAGATAGCCTAGGATTAGCCTTGATTTTCCTCTTTTTTAGTTTCTGTAACTGAAGCTCATCTTCCCTACGGAGTCGAAAAGATATATATTTAGGAACGACAGTAAATATAACTTCAAACATGATTATAGCCAGATGTTATGTTATTACTCACTCTTGTTGTAGCTTCTGAAGTTTCTCTTTCTCTTCTTCTTTGTCACACCCCCAAAATCGGGTCCAGCGGAAGCATACGTGTAGCTGGGGTGTAACTCAATTGGTATTACAACACTAGTTCAAAAATGGTTTTCACTTTAATCATTTAGAATAAAATCGTTTAACCAAAAATATTGAATTTACATCGTTAAAAGTAGTGCGGAAGTAGGCCCTTAAAATAGTTTAAAACGGTCCCCATATAAATAATCAGAGTCTTCTATGACCATGCCATGCCCTGCCAAAACCTCCTGTAGCGTGCCATTGATTAATACCTGAAAATACATGCTAAAGTGTCAACACGAGGTTGGTGAGTTCATAGAGTTTGTTTAACAAATAAAGTATATAGAAAAATGATCACACAGCAAAGGCATCGTAAATCCACTCAGTTGCAAATCCCGCCATAAGAGACTTGCAACCTGTGTGTTTACAACCCACTGCTAAAATAGTTTATGTCTGGTAGTCAAGCACATGAGGTCAATAATAAGTCACAATATAAGCACCACATATATAATAATGTATGCCATGCAAAGCCCCTAATTAAATAATATGCATCCCGTAACATAGTGGACGAGAGGTTGGCCGACCTCTAATAGCGCTATCCATACTACTAATAGGTGTCGAACAATGCGAATGTACGAACAGTACATCATACAACTATTATATACGATTAAGAACGCTCCAAACATGGGAGACTTAGCACGCTCCACCAATAAGGTGAGACTTTAAGGTTAAGAACGCTCCACCAATAAGGTGAGACTTTAGGTCATAGCACGTACAGTACATTAAGTTCAAAAGTTCAAGTCAAGTTCAATAGTTCAAAACAAGTTATAAGGTCAAATGAGTTCAAAGAGTCAAGTAGTAATTTATGTAAAAACGAGCATGTATTCTCCCCCAAAAAGTTAACAAAACAATTTAAAAGAGTAGGGGCTATGACTCACCTGGTGCGATAGCTACGATGATAAAGTGGATACACAGAAATGAGGTTCGATCTCTAACCGCAACCTAATATGAATGATAGTGATCTACTTAGATCATGAAATGATGTAATGAATGCACATGCACATGATACCTATACCACTCGTAACTTGAAAATACTTGTTATTGTCAAAGTAAAGTATTTTCCATACTTAGGAAAAATAAGTCCAACTAGAATAATAAAAACTTGTCGTAATATATCGTATATAAAAACGTTAGTGTTATATTCCTTGTTTTGAAAACCTTAAGATATCGTCTAGTAGTCGCATAAATAACCCTTGGGTCGTACGTATTTCGTTAGTTAAAAATAAACTACTTGAATAAGAAATCTAGAAAATATGTCATTTAGTACGTAGTTATATTATTTTCTAGTAGTGACTATATATATATATATATAGTTTTGACGATTTTAAAACATGTATAACTTGGTCGTTTTAAGCTCATTTTACTCGTTCTTTATATCCACGGATTCGTTTTAGTATATACTAATATATTTTCGATAGCTCGGTTCCTCTAGGTTACGTTTAACGCCTCTATTTGCCCGTCGAAAACTGTCAAACAGCATGCAGTTTTTCAGAAAATAGTTTTCGTCGTTAAATTTACAAAAATCATATCTCCTTCGTTATAAACTCGTTTTAATCCGTTCTTTCACCAAAAGTTTCGTTTTTGAAAGTATTTTCTAAATCTTTGGTCAAAATTTATCCACCAACTACTGAGTTTTCCACGTTTTAAAAATGGGAACAGTAGGTCAATATATAGTTTCCAAAATCATTTTCCTAGTTTCAAACTTGTTCCAACTTCAACCAAACCACTTTCAATCACCACAAAACTAGTCTAATCCTACCATACACCTTCTTAGGGTGTCATGGGTTCCTAAACATCATAAATCAAGTGGATCTAACAAGGATCTAACTATAATCCATTTCTAGAGTTCAAAAGTTAGATATATATATATATAAATGAGTGGTATAACTAACATATGCATGTAGATCTTGAATGGAAATCATATGACCATAAAAATAACATGAAGAAATTATGGAAAAGAGTTTGACAACTTACATAGAAAGATTAGTGAGCTTATGGAGATGAAAACTTATAAAACCTTGGGTTTTTATCACAAAACCCAATCAAGAACAACAAAAGGGACAAGATAATAACTTGATCTTGAAAAATCAATGGTGGATGGTGGTGGTTCTTGTGGTGGTCGATCCAAGAAGAAGGGAGGAAGAGAGAATGAGATGAGATTGATATATTTTTGTTGACAAATGGGATATTTACTTGAAGTCTTGGTATTAAAATATGGTTTGGAAAATATATTGGACAATGGTACAACTTATTTAATGAAGTTAGTGAAATATTTTCAAAGTGTAAGAGATTGGAATGGGAGGTGTAGATTATGTAAGAGATTTGTAGGACTTTTGTAATATTTAGGTTATATATTTTGAGTTTTAGGAGATACCGGGTACCGAGTTTGCTAAAAATAAGTCATGACGCGATGAAATAAAATATGACGAAGTTGTAAAAGCTGTAAAATATTATTCCTGATGATAATCGGGTGTTAAAATAATTATTGAATTGAAATAACGCAACCCGACGGAGTAATAAGCTCCGACCGTAAAATATAGTAATTGATTTCAAAACACCGGGTAAATTAATAATATAATTTTTATATTATTATTATGAGTATAAAAATATGTTAGGACCATAGTTGGGATTGTCGGATCAATTATTCAAAATAATAGCTCATAAGATAACGTTTATTATGTAGATAACCGTACGTATATAGAAATGATGCATCTCACGCATAAATGACAAATTTTCTCCGGAGGTGAATAGTGTTTTATGAATAGTAAAAATTTTGAACGCTTCTCAGAATCACAAACTGACTCCGAAAAAGATGAATAGTAAAATGATGAATAGTGATTGATGAATAGTAAATGTGAAAGTTCGGGAAAAGACCAGAATTTACGAGTTGTGACATTCTTCAATCTTGGTTCTAATGTTAACCCTCTATAATTGTGAGAAAATAGCATAAATGATTAGGCATATGTGTAAGTCATAAACAGAGTGAACCCTATAACAGTATTCAAATCAGTCATTTACCTTCTCGACATACTGCTCCCTTGTCACGAGCCCAACCATTTCCTTTTTGAAGGCAGTCTCTAGAATCTGATCAAGAAAGTTCATTAGTACAATATCTCATGAGAAACTCGTCAACAATATATAACACAGTCTATAACTCTAAAAAAACATTAAGTCCTTCTACCAGGATTCGTTTAGCATATAGCTTTAATGTGACCAAACTACAATTCACAATTATTCATCATCGATGGAGCACAACATCTATAAAGTCAATACTAAAATAACTGATGAGGTTTTAGACATGATATATATAGCAGGGTTCCTATTGAAGCTAAACATGGAAAGCTTTGCAAATCAAACTAGCCCTTAAACTTGGCAATACGCAAACCATCCCAAAACCTATTCATGAATCATAAATCAACAATTCTCAGAGCTAGATAGACAGCCAACATTCTAATCTAATATATTGTTCAACACCATAGCAAGGTGATTGAAAATTCAGCTAGGTTATAAGGGGGCGGGCAAAAACTTTTCACCAAGTTACACAATCCATTTTTCCTAACATGTCAGCCATTCAGAAACTATATTATACCCTTATATTTTCAGGTTACTTCCTCGGAATTTGAGCATGTAGCAAGCAAATTGTTACGACTGCATACATTTTACATTGGGCTCAGATCATAAGATAGCTACACCTTGTGTGAAATAAATGAAGCAACTCAAACGATATGATAAACTGATTTAGTATGTTGTATTTATTTATTATTTGTTTGTTAGGAAATTAGTGCTAAGAAGCAACTACTTAGCGATTTCTTCACATGAAATAATATGATTTGACAAATTCTCAACAGGTGTACTATTTGAAACTAATCTAAAAGTGCGTACCTGACCAACATAGCCAAATCTATATTCTGCGTTATCAGATTCGTCTTCTGAAGTTGGAGGCGACCAATACGAATAAAAAAAGCGACTCCACTAACCTGCAAGCCATTTGGTCCAAATTAATATGACTCTTTTTCTTATTTCTACAAACTTCTTCCAAATTAATGGAGTGCTTACCAAATATAAATTGATAATTTACTTTGGAACAACACTGACGGAAATCAGTAAATCCTTAATAGCCCATAAACTAGGGATGTGTGTAACCTTATATTAAAGGGATGTTTGTTTTAGCTTATTTATTGGGTCTTATATGGAGAAATGGGTTTGCAATCCCTGAAACGTCATATTCAGGAGCATATGGGCTGTTCACAACATCTTTCAGAACTTTCACCAATCCTTCTGTGCATTTCTAGACCAAATGAAGAAAAAGTAAGAAAATCATATCATCACATGAACCCTTAAATCACTAATAAAAAAATGGCTAATCTCAATATTCTTCACAAGTGCAGATACTTTTAATATACTTAAATAATCAAAAAAATCGCTAATCTCAATATTCTTCACAAGTGTAGATACTTTTAATATACTTAAATAATAAAAAAATCGCTAATCTCAATATTCTTCACAAGTGCAGATACTTTTAATATACTTAAATAATCAAAAAAATCGCTAATCTCAATATTCTTCACAAGTGCATATACTTTTAATATACTTAAATAATAATAAAAAAATCGCTAATCTCAATATTCTTCACAAGTGCAGATACTTTTAATATACTTAAATAATCAAAAAAATCGCTAATCTCAATATTATTCACAAATGCAGATACTTTTAATATACTTAAATAATCAAAAAAAATCACTAATCTCAATATTCTTCACAAGTGCAGATACTTTTAATATACTTAAATAATCAAAAATAGCTAGGCATTTTATCAAACACTTTGTGTGCAATAACAAACAACCGGCTAAAGACAAACTCATATGGATCTATATCATCATCAGCTTCTACAAAGTCATTGAAATTATTCATCTAACATAACTAAAAAACATATAAACTAACTCATATTACAAGCAATTCAGAAATTTAGCATTGGACACTTAGATTTGAGTGATGAAAGTATGAGAATTTGACCTTTTTACGGACTAATTTCAACAAAATAACATTTCAATTTGCAAAACCCAGCACCAGGATTGACAGTGTAAGACATGCGCTGATCGAAGTCGATCTTCTTCTTCAATAATTGGGAGGATTTTTCGTTTTGGATGATGATTATCATCGTGATTATTGATCGGTGTGATTGGTGATGATTATCGTGGTGATGGTGGTTAACCAGGTGAATGGTGGTGATCGGTGGGGATGGTGGGGATCGTGGTGATGGTAGTGATGGTGGTCATCGCTGGTGATAGAGCACTGTGTTTGTTGTCTGTGTTTAGTGTGTGTGACAGAAGTAGAGAGAAAAAAAAGGGATAAACTTTAGGGGTATAGAAGCAAATGAGGTTGATACACTTAGACCCCTAAAAATTTCGTTCAATATTTACAAAAATGTCATTCCGCCCAAAATCAAATTGACTTGATCCTACGGTCCAGATCTCTTCTCGCGTTCTCACAAAAAATAGACTTCTCATTTGAACGCTCCACTATATATATATATATATATATATATATATATATATATATATATATATATATATATATATATATATATATATATATATATATATATATATATATATATATATATATATATGTCACCTCATTGCCCAGTAATTCATTATCAGGCATGTCATCGCCATGTAAGCAATTTTTATAATTTATTTTGTAATTTATTTGTTATTTTTATTTTCCATGTCATCATTATTTGTTATTTAATTTATCCATCTAAGCAATTTGACCAAATAAAATTCGCATGTTTGACCTCTAAATCCGAAATTTTGAAAAATTGACACTTTCATGATTTGAACTATGGTTGTTTTGATGAATAGCATGTATCTTAACCACTAGAGCAACAACCTGTGACATTATATCGTTTCTGCAGCTATAAATAAACCAGTGGACAGTGTATATGGCATGTTTAGCAGAAATAATGGACGCACCCCATGGTTTGACAAAGGTGAATTAACCTATACACTGACCTAACATAAAAGTCAAGATATCAGTTTTCTTGAAATTTACTCCTAAACCAATTATTTGTCGCATTCTGTCTATACACGACTACTTACACGTGTAATCTGCGTTTACACTATCAAATTGTACTATTATTCAATTGTTGGTTTATGTGGTTATACAGTAACTTTATATGAGGAGGGCACACACATCAGGTATTTACGGGTACTGCTGGCACCATAGTTGTTACAAGGCATACGGCGGCTAGGTGTATAAATTGTGATCCTGGTATATAAATTTTGATCCCATGAAGAACTTGAAGTTGCGTCATTTGATTAGCAGCTGGTGTTTCATAAGCCGAGAGATTAAATAACTTTTCATTGGAGGTTAGAATGAGGCACTGTTTTCTTTCATTGTTAAGTTGATGTTCTTTTAATATATGATCACATTTATAGATAAAGTAAAAGTTACTCTTCGACTAAAAGGGTGTTTGGGTAAGCTTCCACAATGTGTATGGTAATGTAGAGATGTAACAGATTTGACCTGTTTTAACTCTAGAGGGCCATATGGGTCAAGTCAGCGGATTTAACTAATAAGCTATTGGTTCAAAAACTATAAAAGTGAATTTGAGTTTCTGTAAATAGATTCTGTTGCCTCAGGAATTTGTCAAAAAGAAGTAAGAAATTTCGTGCACTGTTTAGAATACAGCCGCAAGACTCAACGTGTACTTAAGAAGTTAAACGTACAAGATTTTTTCGTGAGGTTTGAACGTTTATAAAGTCATTACTTTGTCATCTATAATAATCTCAAATTGTTTTTCTGATCCGTCAATCAAATCTGTGTTGCAACCGTTGAGGAGGAGGCGGTATCAGCGAGACCAAGTAGGCACAAAAGTTACCATGAAGGTTATTAAAGTTTATATCTTCAGCTTCCATTTTCTAACCCGTAATTATTTATTCACTAATTGATGGTAGGGCCACTATGTATGCAGATGAATGTAACTTCTTGCAGTTCAAGGAAAATCGTCAAGTCAAAAGGTTACAATTTTGTATTGTTTAAGCATAGGAGTTGCGCAAAAAAAGGCGTTGATGGATCAACAAAAGATACACGCCTTGGATACTCATGTGGTGCCTTGACTGTAGGAATACATTCACGAGAACAGAAATATGTTTCTTATGCTGCCAATAAAAAGAATAGTAGCCGTGTTTGGGATTTGTTATTGCAATTGCCTTTGGTGATTTTAATTATCCAAGATTAGCAGATTTTAGTGCTGATTATTTTCTAATCTGTGTTCTTTGAATATGGATTATAACAACTGTTAACGTTATTGTTACACGTACACCTTGAACAAGCATTTGTGGTCTCCATTATCGCACGCCAGGTATGCACGCATGCCCATCTACGAGTGCTTATCAACGTAGGTTTGATATTTGATTGATATACATTTTTGTTCACCTATATTTTATATTCAGATACCAACTTCAATTCCTGATACATACCTATCGTTACCTGTTATTATTGCACCAGAAAGAAGTATGACTGTTGCCCTTACAACAACCATCTTTGCACCCCCTGACAGCAACCAAACACCAGTTTACAACAGCCATCCAAACACCCCCTGGCAGCAACAAAACATTCCCTTGCAGTAGCCAACCAAACACCCCCTGACAGCAACAAATCAAACTTTCAACATTCACATATCAGTGGTTTTTTACCTTTGTCTTACATAAAACTAGATACTCTTGAACTTCTATATAATGCCAGATGTTTTCTAAGTTTGTCGTTACTGTCCTAAATTCTTATTAATCATAAATTTACAGCATATTCAGCTTGGGTCTCGGCCAGCTATTGAGGTTGAGAAACCAACATCTGGTAAATTTCTGTTTTGTAACATAAACAAGATAAAAATTGCAATATTTGGTATCTATATGAGGAACCGTTGTGAAGCTTCAAACGCTTGGATCTTTTCAGGAAGCATAAGCTGGGGGATCTCATCCATATTTGGTTCAGATAGTCAAATGTCCACCAAAGATAACTCTGCAAACAAGCCAGTTAGTGAACCTGCTCATACCATGGTGCTGTAAAGCTCAACGATACTTCGAGTAGTTGAGACAACCTGATCACTCGAGTATAGGAACTACTCAGATTCAAGAATTCCCCTTACATTGATCACTCGGGGGCAAGCGTTGGAAAGGTACTTTCTTATCCTTGAAAAAGTTTCAAGTTTCATTGTGTTTACATTTATTTTCAAGGTTTGGCTCTATGTGGCGTAAAATTGTAATTGTAACTTAACAAACAACGTTTATAATTTTGGAATTTAATGTTTTTGCAGGAAGGTGGTTCAGTTGGGACTAACTGAAAATGGAGATATGATCACTATAAATATCAGCAAAAGTAGAATGGACGTTCTGTTAACATACAAAGAGAGAGTTAGACTAACTGAATATATGTTATGAATTGAATGTATGAATTTTCTGATGTCTTTCTTGATTTACAAACACAGGGATAGAATACAACCATATGGACTTGGTAATCTACACTCACACATCTCAGAAGCATTGTCAAGAAAAAGGTAGCATCAGTTTTGTCTTATGAAGTTCATGTTATACCAAACTTCAATATTCTTGCAATATTTATGGAGAGGATTATTCGGTCCGACCTCCCTATGAATCTTCAAGCAATAGCGTGGAGATCTCAGGGGATTTTTTAAGGAAATGAGACCACATTTAGAGATGTTAAGTCAGCTACACCAACTGTAGCTTCTTTTACAATAGATATTGATGGTATCATAGAGAAGAATATGTCTAATGTAGATTTCAAACTTACTGTAGACGTAAAAAATAAATGGGAAATGTTTCGTAAAACATGCGATATTGATAGCCCTTGCAAGGTGGATGAAATTCATCCTGGAAGATTTGATGGCTTATTCGTAATTCATTTTCTGTAGACTATTCCAAGTGAGGGTGGAAAAATAGGTCGTAAAATGGGTAAAATTGGCCAAGCACTTTAGTCTATCGCCGTTGTCTGATTCTCGACAATTTATACGCTATCAAACTCTTTATTCATGCTTCATCAGGTTTCCTCATTCAATCGGTACACATTCATATACTTATTCTCCAAGTTTGGTAATATATCATGACGAACAACCTGCATATGCAATTTGATCATTACATTAAAAACCTTTTTATAAGGAAAGATTTTAAGAATTATGAATGTTCTTTATGGTTAGGATGAATGCAACCAGGAAGGACCAGACACATGTTGTTTTCCATTATACGAGTTTGACAACATATAAATGTTGTCCATTGATATAACACGTACATGATATGTATGGTCTTAAATTCATTTCAAAAAGTTAATATATGAAACTGTTGCTTAATTTTATGGAGGCAATTAACTATTCAAACTAAAGTTGGGTATATGTACGTAATGCAATACATTCTTCTAAGAATTCTACCTATGTTAAGTGCTTTCATTGTAATTATTAGATTCATCGGGTACATTTCAAATTCGAACGCAATCTTTTAGGATGGCATTTAGTGATCATTAAAATGTGATCTATGCATTGTGTTTTACAATGTAATACGTGTCGAGTGATTATCTGTACTAATAAAAATATCGCTTCCAGGGAAAAGTCACAAGTTGATTACTGAAATGTTGAACCAGTTATCGCAGAAGTATCACCATATAAGGTGAGAAAGACGAGGCCGTCGCTGCCCACCCTTATTCATGTTGCCTCATGTTGCTGAGCACACTGAAGTTTCTGGACTTCTGATAACTCATATTATAGCTAATAAACCGGTGCAAGTTTTTGATTAGGTGTTAAGGAGTTGTCTGGTCAATGTGATCACATCAGCCAAATGTTGCAAACGAGCTGTCTGGTCATTGTGAAAAGAGTCTTGAAACTTTGAATGCGTGAATAAATGAACATTACTTCTTTAAAACGGTATATCTATCAATACTGTGGAAGTGTTCGTTAATCAAATTCTTCCACCATCTATTTCGGACTGCAAATTTTGTTTTATGAAAAGGAAGGTAAAAAGTCTCTCAAACTTTGATAGATTCACCATGATTGCATATTCGCAATCACTTCACTATCCAATTTTATTCTAACTTTTAATTGATCTATTACCTTTTAAGTCAAGTGGTCATGTGCGACATTTCAATGCCTACATATGACATCTATGGAACTGTTATTATTTACATTTCTTTTACATGTATCATCTTTGTTACGACCTGATACTGAACCGTTGGATGCTTTGAATACCATAGATACATCAAATACGGCGCTCCCAGATATCAGGGTCACAAAGAAACAGTGAATATGCTTGTGTTTTGCTAAAAGGTACATTGACTGCTTCTTCTACATTCATTTCGACATGCTTTCCGGACCTACATATATGCATTTCAAAGGTTTAAATGTCTTATATGCGCTGCAGCAGAAAGTGACAGAGATGATATATAACTACCAGCTAGAAATGCAACGGCAGCGGGTCATAAAAGTGAGTATTCTTATATTTTTAGGCCTGTGCTTACCACTAATTTTTAGCTTTATTACAGCCACATAACTACACATTATACTTATATATGTCTGTTATTTTTTTGTAACTGCATCTGCTAGAGGGGGCAGCAGGAAACGGCGATCATGTTTACCAACTGATCATAGACAAGATACATGTGCGAGTATTGTCTTAATCAATTTAGTTTCAATAATAAAATTATGGCACCTGAGTCCTTCTACATAATTTTTTCAAGCCTTTTCCTGTTGTTTGCTTAGCAGAAACGCACACTACAGATGTGAGAGGAGGGGATACAGGTGATTTGATTTCGTCCACTCATCGGGCCGGTTAGTTACTTCCATATAAATTATTCTTTGGTATCATATTTGTCTTTTCAAAGCTCTGTCAACTTCAAACAAGCTCACACTTTCTACTCCCTCATCATAACATTCTCTTAAAAGCCGTTTTTTGTGTAGCCCAACTTGCCCCATTCATAAGTAATGGGCAGAAAGGACATATTGAATGTGATATTAAACGTTTCAATATAATAATTAACCCTGATTATGTACAGGTGGTCCTTCGGTTTCTCTAACCGCCTTGGCTTCTGAGAGGTTCATAGCAGGGTAATTTTTTCTTTTACATTTGAACCTAAAATTTTGGTGATCCCTGGATGTATTGGTACTATCAAGTCTCACGGGTACATCAACAATTCTTCACTTCATCAAGAAGTTGGAAATAGTTCTCTGCGGTTGACCTCAAACGGTTTCAAGATTGATCTTGGAGTGTCACGAAATGAGCGTTGTAGAAAGAGGGGTGCAGTGGTTATTCAATTATCTTCTTTTCAGACCACAACTACATTTTCGGATCAAGTGTCGACTCCATTAAACACCAAAATGGACTTACCTAAGAAAACAAGTATGGTATCTCCTTTAGTTAACGGGGCATTTGAAATTTTGATTCTTGGAACTGATTATTACATCAGTAAGACTTGAGGTCGCACTAATCAGTTGCTAATGTTTGTAAATACATTCTACATCCAATTAGCGTTTGAGTTTTAACCTTCTTTATGAAACTTTTGCAACATGTGTTTTTTTATAAAAAAAATCCCCCGTGTGCTAATTTTATGGAATGAAAGATGCAGCGCAATACAAGCTTAGGTACGAATCACCATTTCCAAGATTTTTAAGGCCAGGTATACAAGGGCGGGGATTGGGTCAAAACGGGTCATCTTGGTTTTCGTGAAGGTAGTAATTATATGCAGGTGTATGGTGGAGTAACAGTTACTTTGTTTTCTGTTTCCAGATATGGAACAATGATGTGCCTTTGAGCCCAATATCATCACACCCCAGCTCAATCTTCTCAATTTATATGGAAGGACAATGGTTATTTAGTGGTGGTTGGAACAAGACTATCGTTGTACAGATACATACAAGTATTTTAGTGAATCTAAGTGGGATGATTTTCTTGTCATTGTAATGGTTTGTTGAGGTGCAGAAGGTCTCAGGTGACGAGTCTCGAGTAGATGTCACAGAAATTGGAACTATTTCTGTTAATTCAGTAATAACTGCCTCCCAAAGACGACCCGACCCATCTTCGTTAATTAGTGCAGAATTGGGCCTCGAGTTGACCTTTTTGAACAGTGACTGTCCTCTTTTCGATACTGCCACGGGTCAAAAAGTTCCTCCGGAATTGGATGAAGCTCTTGAGACCGAATACAATAGCCTACTTGATGAAATGTAATTGGTTGTCACCAAGAAGGGAGATCATGCACTGATATTATGTACTAAATAAGTATACTACGAGTAATATAATAGGTATTGATATTATGTTGTTGAATTGTTGCGATGGTATCTACTTTTAGGGGATGTTTGAAATTTCTTATTGAATGAATACTTTCAAGTGCTATTTGGGATTGCTTACTGAAATTGCTTTCAGGGATTATATGTTATATCTAAGATTGCTTATTTAAACCACTAATAGAGTATCAACTTTTAGAGGTTGTTTGGATTATATATAAGATTGTTTATCAGTTAGGAACTTCGATTTATAACACTTTGCAATTTAAATGTCTTCATTTTCCCTTTGTTACTCTATATTATGTTAAATAGCATACACAAGAAAATATTTGCGTATATTATTCATTTACTATACTTACGATGTTATTTCAAGGATCCAACAAAATTTCAACAAAGATGATACCC